>JAQGAA010002836.1:0-11899 GCA_034696425.1 Isotoma viridis
TAATATTATTTATTTGATATTAATTATATAATTTTAGGTAGGGCTTGCTTCGACTGTCTAATGATTTTGAAGGTATTTTGACATTAGCTACCTCTATTATGTACTGGCCTCACTGGCCTTGTACTCTATTCAGATCATCTAACCCTAAAAACTGTAAAAACAATACTTGACATACGCTATATGGGGTTCTTTCTTGTCACTTTATAAAGATTAATTGTGATGCTTATAAAATAATATTTTGCATACAAATTCTAGTAGAAGCATTTGAGACTAAATTTCAGGCTTGAAAAAAAATCCATTATTCATTTCTTCATCCCTCATGCTTAAAATATAAGACTAATAATTTAGAAAAATCGAAATAATTTTCCTCCTGGCATGACCTAAACTTGTTATCTGAACTTGGTAGAGTGGGTTTATTCGTCTATGCAATCCCTCAAAAGAATAAAAGTTGAGTGTTTTAATTTGAAATGTAAATACACAATGAAAACCTACTCAATCTCAAGTTGCGTACTTTTTGACTTTTTATAGACTTTTTAAAAAACTGCTGTAAAACCTGCTTTTACTTTGTCACCAGCTCGTTGTTCTAAATTACAATACAATACCCATAAGAGAAAAATAAAATCGGGAGCATTTTGTCGTGAAATGAATGATATATTATGAAATAAGGATTTTACTCTAATTAAGTGTCATTAGTCTCTTAGATTTAATAAATAATTAGGCCTTGAGTACAAAGGGTGTGAAATGTGTGTGTGAATAAATGATTGGTAGATTTTAGTCAAGTTCAACACTGCGTTCGTATGTAAGTGTAATGGGGTAAAGTTCATATTCTACAATGTCAAGGGGAATTTCTCATGAGAGTCGTTCTTCTTTGCCAATCCAATTAATTCTCAAAGCACTTTGTCTCTCTTTCTCTCGTCCAAGTCTAGCAAAATCAAATGGAGCCTTCGTTCGTATACTTATGAATTGTTCATAAACTCTTTAACCTTAGTATTATATTGAATTTTGTTGCGTTATAATTTTGATTTGAATTGTGTTTCATAAGAAAAAGTGAAATTACGTGCCGTGGGGGTTCCTTCTAAGGGCATAAGTTGCTCGTTTCACCCAAAATCTAAGTCAATAAGGATTCCCTTTTATTTTCCAGAGGCGAATTTTTTAAACGAGTTTCCAATCGTTCAAATCCATCCGGAAGTTTCTTAAAATTAGATGGAAGTTCAGAAACACTTTGTTAAGGTAATGTATGAACGATCCACAACAAGGAGGAAAGCAAGGCTTTCATATTACATTAGGTTGACTCGAGAAATCTCATACGAAGTAGAAATAAGTAGTGACACTTCTCACTTGTCACTTTCTCACTCTCTGCCCAAAGTCAAGCTCACTTGTTCATAAATCATATTACTACTAGAAATTCCATTATATACAACTGAAAGTCTAATACGTTGTATTTCAAAAATTATGCAAATGCTTTCCATGAGATGGATAGGGTTGGGAAACTTTGGTTTTTTAGGAAGTACCAAATCTTCAGTTTTAAGAGATTTGGAGATCTGAAGATTATTTTTGCATTTTGTTTTTGAATTGAATACAAGTATCGTAATATACTCATTAATTTAACCTTTGCTACGCATTAACTATTTATAATCTTAATGAACTGATAAGAACTCAAAGTGCTTCTCCGTAAGAGGATATACAGTTTCACGGATATTTTTCTTATACATTGAGGTAACAAAAAATGTAAATCATTACTAATCAGAGTTCATAGCTTAATATTGCATTATGCAGTTGTGTACAATGTTTTGTAAAGTTGAAAGTATGCAGCTTCTCATTTTGTGTGTAGGTATATTATAATGTAACAAAAATCTAAGCCCTAAAAGAAACACGTTATTAAATAAAATACTCTTGCTTTGCTTTTCTTAAAAATATTTGCAAATTTTTTCCGAATTTTCTCGCAGCTCTTTATCGAAGTCATTTAGAAAATGGCTAATCTTGTGTAATACCATTTATTGAGTCACTAGAGTTTGTCTGGTAACCGAATCATTCCACAATCTGCCCATCCAAATCTGCCTTACGCATTATTGCAGTGTATTAAATCTAAATGAATATTAAATCCACCCTGAAATGCACTGTGATTGTGACATTAAAGTAGTGGAAGTCCCTTTCAAACAATTTTCTAACGTATTTTATACGATATTCTGAATACTGTTGAATGAAATCACAAAATACTTCATTAAAAAGGAAATAAGACCAAAACGTTCAGAGATGTATTATTATTAGTCATGAACAATAAAGCTCCAGGTTGAGTATTTTAAATTTGTCTTTTATTCTTCGTTAATAGCGTGATCAGTTTGGTACAAATTATGTAAAACTTCTTTGTTGAATTCTCGCCTTGAAATTTAAACTCGCTAGTATAAAAAAGCATAAATAAATAAAAAAGTTATACCATTTAAATGCTCTAAATAGGTCTTTAAACTGTTAAAAGACCAGCTTCTTTACTAATCCAGAAGAATCAGTTGCATCCAAAAGTTTTCTTTTCAAACTTGGTTTTTCCTCTGGACTTTTGATGACGTTTGAAGGGAGTGGCAGAAGGTGTCCTGGCGTTGGTCCCGGTTTATTGCTACAAATAACAAACACAAAATAATAATAATAAAAAATAGAATTCTTCAACTGAATGTGTGTGTCAAATAACATTTGGACAAAGACGGAGTGCTCAACAATAGAAAGAAAGAGAGCATGGAAAAAAGCAAAAAGAGTCGTGCAAAAATCTTGTTTAATTCATTTAATTGAATATTCTTCGAATGTTTTACCACGTTATTTAAGAACTAAACATATCGGATGTGTGTTTTGAAAAATTCCAATTTTAGCCCTCATCCACCGACAACTATAACTCTTTATTTTAAAAGTTTAGCTCTGGCAAGGCGTAAGGAATGGATGCTCTTCAGCTAAAGATAAGACAAAAGACGGCCTCTACCTAAACTGCCTATCTGTTTCTAAAACTAAATGAAAATAAAGATGCAGATGCAACTATGGTACAAAATTTCTGAACACTTTGAAAGACAACACAATAGTGGTTTATGGTAGATTTCCTTGTTCAGTTTGTAAGAAAGTGTATCTGGAGTTTCTGGAGTGACAAGTAATCCTTTATTTTGTTGAAGAGAAGTGAAGTTGGACAGAGCCCCTTGTTTGTCATCATTCTGTCTCGAACATTCCTGACGCCTACAAAACGCCCTATTGGACCCTCTAACACACGACCTTCTTCCACAGAGTCATTTCTCTCTACCATTTACATCCTTAACTTCATAAAATGTTCAATCCTAATAATGAACTCCTGAAAAAAAATTGAATTTAACTTAACTTTTTACTCTTTTTAAGCTGCAAGTCCATATGAAATATTCTTTTGAAGTCAAATCGGTTTCAAAAATTCGTATTATTTACCAAACTTTAATTTTCAAGATAGCTAAGTCAAAATTTTACAAGCGTATCAAAATACTTGAGTATCAATAGTAGAAAATAAACACACTGATTTTCTGTAACACTTGCTGCTACTTGTCCAGTTGTAAATAATTATGAATACTGACATGTCTATGCGAGACAAAAAATTTAATTGTACAAGTCTTGTAATTTCTACGGAGAAGATAATAATTATGATAAAAATCTATCCGCGAGATCTTCCACCTACTACCATTTCCCTTAACACACTCCAAATTATTTTCTTAATGAAATCTCCTGACAATCTCGAAGATGGATAACCTAGTGAAAAAATAGTTAATCTTATCAATTAATATAAAATGAGATTTCAATCTATTTTACGAGTCAGCATTACTTCCCAATCAAAAATGTTCTACTACGTATCCGAAGAACAACTGAAATCTACTAACAACACTATTCTCAGTATAAAATATAGCTTTCTGGTTCTTGATTGTCTACTTATTGTTCATAAATCATGATACTGCTCAATCTATTTTTCCAAACTACGAAACTGCAGAATGCCACTGAAAATTTTAAGTAATTTTAATTTACATTACAGTGGAAATGTTTCCTTTTCCTTTACAGGAGTCAATTTTGGATGTATGAATGCTTTAAAGCTTAAACAAACCCTATTAACCGTTCATAGACATTTTTTTTATGCATTAATATTAAATTCGAATTTCTTTTTTACAAGGACTTAAAATGCCTAAAAAATACTTTAAAATTTATTTAAAAAATGTTCTAAACCTGAATTTCAAATTTGATCGTGTTTAATACTAATTCAGTAGATCATAAAATACACGGAAGGAATAAAAATGCCAATTACTTGGCATTTTTAGTTGTCCATAAAATACCTTTTTGCATTCAAACATTCAAAGTAAAGCCTTACTTTTTCAAAACTCAGGATATGAGTTTATGAAGTGCTACAATGCGAACAGTGGTGGCTGGTCTGTAGATTGGATTTGATGATCATAATGTGTGATCTCAGAAGTCTCAGATCTCATAGAACTCATTCGTTGGCTCGTGGTGGTATGGTGGAGGATGAAGAATGGGTTTAATTTAGAAAAATAATAAAGTACAATAAAATTAAATCATGTTGGTAGCCAAAGACAGCTCTGTGTTTCCTCTTTGCTTTTATAGTAGAAAAAGAGCCCGTAGCGAATGTAAGCCAAATGTGTGTGCATTCAAGTCAAGTCAGTATGGGCCTCTCGAATGTAGTTCACTCACTCTCGGTTTCATATTATGCTTCATTTAATACATTTCAACCTTTATTCTCTCTTATTCATCCATTCGGAGAAAAAAAACCTCTTCAAAAAACTATACGCAGAGATAAACCGTTTATTTGCAGAGTTTGGGCTATTTCACTTCACTTCAATCTAACTTTTTACAAATCAATGGATGTTAACAGTCTGCATGATGCATCGAGTCCTTTTGACCTTAAGTCTTACTAACTAAGCTAATTGAAATTATTTTAACGACAGTGGCAGAGAAAACCTCGCAAATGGTGGGGCTACGACCGAAAAGGGGCACATTGACCATAAGTATGACGCCACCTTAAGTTCTTAAGAAATAAATGTAGTTTTTGAGCAAAGTTGCATTTTCCAATTAATAAAATTCAAATTTTATAAAAATCTACCTATTCTAACTCTAATTAGGGTTTAAAATCCAAGTCAATAAGAATTAAGTTAATTCGACTCGTACCGAACTCTACATTTTTGTTCGTGAGCAGTGGTGAAATGATTCGGAGTGAAGAGTTTGGAAAGAGAAAGCCTTCGTGCCTGAAGATGAGATTAGAGGGAGAGTCCAGTGGGCTGTCAAGACGTAAGGATTGTCTGCTGCCACTGCCATTGCCAAACGATGCGATGTCTATTCTATTATTTCTTTGTTGTATTTTCAATGATCCAAGTCGGATGGACAGACCAAGAAGGAAGCACTAATCGGATCTTTTTCCTCAATCAGACTTAAATCCATAGAAAAATCGTTTTATTTATTCAACTTCCTACCCTCCCAATTCTTTTACTATTTACAATTCATTTTGTCTAGTGCAAAAATTTTTTAAACCTTAAGGCCCTATGCAGGCACAAGAAAGAACATACGTAAGTTATAGCATAGCTTTTGTCTTTAGTCTTTTAGTGGATCAGTGTGGTAACTTTGTCTTGTAACCAAAACCATTACAAGAATGCCATGAATCAAGGGTTTACTTACAACTTAGAAAAGGTATAAAACTAGGAGAAACTTAAATTTTTGTTGACCCCGTCTTTACCATCATATTACAAGAATGGTGCTTTTAGTTGAGAAAAGTTTGCCATTATTTTGATGATTAACATTTTGTACTACTTGAAAGGCAGTATTCAAAAATTCATGTTGAATGAATACCGCACATCATATCTAAGAAATTATGTGAATCTTCCAGGGCAAGGTTAAGCTTACGAAATCTATTAACATTGTTTAAACCCGATACTTTAAGGACGCTTCAATTTTCAATGATCGGTAGAAGATTGTATATGAAATCATGAATCGTTGAAACGATAGAAATTGAAACGTAGGTTCTGCTGAATTGTCAAAAGAAATGTTGTATTTGCGTTGGCCACTGGAAAATATCAAAAGTAAAGCACAAAAAGGCGTAGGACAATCGACAGTGAGAAGAATGTTCATTCAACCAAACCGATTTCATCCGACACACAAAATCTTAAGAATAAAAAAGTTAAATGTATAACGGACTGTCCACAAATCTTATTTTTTACCGATTGACATTTACAAGTTAGAAATTCAAAAGTGATTACGTCTAGCCTTCAATCCTAATCAGTAATCAGACTATACGCATAAAATATAGCTTACAAGGAAATGCATTTAATATATTTTTATTGGCTTAAATTCATTGTAGCTACCGTACAACTCAATTTAGACACTAATACTAATGAGCAGTTTTTTTTAAAGTTTTGAAAAAGATGAGAAATTTTACTACAAGCTATGACTTATTTGCTAACTGCTAATAGAGGGAAATGTTAATTTTATTTTGCAACCGTTTACAGCACTTCACAACGAGGACAACGACTGATCCTATAAACAATTGTAGTGCTACCTGAGTAGGGAGCAAGATATCGGCACATAATTTACGATGGACCCTTAGGTAATAGAGAGACAGTGTAGGGAGAAAAGGAAAAGCAAGATAAAGTTTTAAAGAGATTTGCGTCTAACCTGAAATATGGATGCTGGAGTGCAGCTTTAGCAGAAAATCGTTCATTTGGGTCGAGGCGAAGTAGCTTGTCCAAGAGTGAAATTAAGTCGTCGGGTGCTGCAGTGAAGATATCATGAAGAGGGATTGGTACACTTGGTTTAAACTCACAGTAATCCGGAAGTGATTTGTGACCGGGCCAATTAGTGTCACTTGGAGTGCCTAGCACTTCAAAAATTTTTGAAAGTTGACCTAAATCAGAATCTCCAGGAAATAGTGGGACTCGTAAAAGTAATTCTGCAACAATACAGCCGACTGCATAAATATCAACTCCTTCTCCGTAATTACGGGCTCCAAACAGCAACTCGGGGGCTCTAAGATAAAAAAGAAATGAAAAGCATAAATACATTAATTTCTATTCTCATGCAATGTCATTATATTTAATTTTTATTGCATATGGTCAGGTCAACCCTAGACCTACGATGGTCCACATTTTATCAAGATTTAAATGCCAAAGCCAAAACGCTTCTTATCAAAACTGTTTTCCCGATTTTCAAACTTTTTCAAAATAGATCGACACAATTGCAATCCATCAATAAAAATAATATTCAACGCAATGGAATTCGTCAACGTAAAACCAATCTATTGATGGATATATTAAACTTCCTTTAGATGTAAAAAAGGTAATACATCCACATGGAATTTATAAAAAGAGAAGGGCTACTTAAAGCAAGTACCTAAGTTTACTTAACGGCTTTGTTCATGAATCCTGTGCCGACCTTTTGTCCTGTTTTGCCTCTCTTTGCTAACTTTGACTATCTAATCTAACCTACAATTTAAAATACTCAGCATTTCCAAATCAATGAGTTTTTCAGCAAGTTGAAAAAACATGATTCATAGCCAGAAGCCTACTAAGAGGATATTAAGTTGAGAGGTAGAAGATGTCGATATCTGAAGAGTACACGTGGTGGGAGCAACTATACCCTATGTATAGGTAGATAATGTCAATAGATAGGTGCTTAGAGAATAACAAAGATATTTTCTTGTACGTAGCTTCAATTTGATTTGGCGATTTACTTTCCCTCGAGTGATCTCTTTCTCTTTCTCTCAAATGAAGAAGAATCCCTACTTTTACGTCGATCTATAACAACAACAAGGAAACCACAGAAGATCAATTCAACTGCTACAGGTCAACCACACAGTATTATGCTGACATACCGATACCGTGTCCCATTTACCTAACCTACTTTTTCTCCCT
The DNA here is from genome assembly GCA_034696425.1 of Isotoma viridis. Lineage (NCBI taxonomy): Eukaryota > Metazoa > Arthropoda > Collembola > Entomobryomorpha > Isotomidae > Isotoma > Isotoma viridis. Next base: position 7,893 of record JAQGAA010002836.1, read on the forward strand.
TTTGTTTAGTTATCATTTTGAGACACAAAAAACTCCTGAATTTATAATCTATTGAAAGGGGCCTGTCATTACTCATTTTTAAGGACATCACATTACAGGTATAACAACCTCGTAAGCTTCGATGCTCAAAAGAGTCTTCTAAAACCAGTAAACTGGAATTGCATCTTCCTTAATATATAGGCTGTTTTACAATCTACTAGGACAAAAATATATGCAAATGCAATTTATCGATTCTTTTAACCCAAAAACGTTCATACAATGCATTCCGTTTGTGACCTTTGAATCTCTAAACTTTAATCTTTGTCTTTAATCTCTAAACCTGAAAACAATATAGGTACATATACTAACAAAAATGCAAGCGGAAATGATTGACATACCAAAGCAGTATGAACTAAAAACCCATATGCAAGGGTCGGGTACAGTTCTTCCAATAACAAGGACCGCTGAAGACTTCGATTGAAGTTAGTAGGCAATATCAAAACTACCTGCACCTGCACGAGGCAATCCTTGCATTAAGTAAACGATTGATATAAGAGGAAGTTTATATTTCTATTGATATTCGAGTCAGGGAATCACTAGAGAGAGATTCTTATTTTCTTTTGAGAAATCTCATTTTTGAATTTCTTTCTTTCCTTACGTTCAAGCCATGGAACTCAACCCAGTACAATACAAATAATACATTTCGGAAAACCAAGATACCAAACCCTTACACTGATGATATAAAATATAACCTATAAAATATATTCTTCTATACAATATTAGAAATACTGGGTTCTCCAGGAAAGAGTATATAGGAAATAATCTATCCTGGACTGGAGAAGGTAAGCCTATGGAGATGAAAATTCTCCTAAAAGGTAATACATATGCAAACGGTCAACAATTATAATTTCCACAGAAAAATTAATGAAGTGTTCCAAGAAATATATATATTCAACTTCAAATTCAAGAAGTCGACAAGAGTTGTATAAAAGCCGTAGTAATACGTAGGGAATCAGATTTCTTGGAAATCGAAGATGAAAACTTATAAATTGCGATTTGTAAGTAAGTAATGCGAGAGTGAGTGAGACAAGTTGAGATGAAAGAAGAGAAAGTAAAAGAGGTGAAAGCTGTGCGTAGGACTTAAGTCACTTAAGTGAGCCTAATCTTAAGTAACACGTCGAGTATCTATCAATCAGGGTTAACCAACCAGAAATAAATAAAACAGACTAGCCAATAACATCCCAATGCTCAACCCATTTCTTACAGTTAGATTCACACACCAATCTCAATCCCTTATGGAATGGTTTTGGTTTTGTTTTAGGTGTAAGGTTTTTTGACTATCTATACTGGATAAACAGGAAATAAGGAAAACTGAAGTTTTTTTATCTTGCATTTACGAGTTAGTACTTGTTCATGACCTTAAACATAACATTTAGCAATAAAATCATGCAATGTAATGTACTATGTTTTTCATTTATATTCCAAATTTTAAAATGAGAAGCTTATCTAAACTGCAGTTACTGGTGGTATTGGTATTAACTATTATTGACATCTTTCTGTGTCGGGAAGGAATAGATTTATTCCATAAGGTAAGGGCACATCTTGGACAAATTAGTTAAAACTTTTACGAAAACTACAGAAAACAGAGTTTAATGAGTTCAACTTCAATTATGATCTGCGAATTTTTAGTCTTGAAAACAGTGATACTCAATGAACTAAGGCTACTGGTATCGGCTTCCAAAATTAAGAAGAAAAACTTCAAGAGGAGTTGCAGTCAAAGTCAGTATCTGCTAAGAGGAGAAAGTAGGTGCCCATTAAAAGAAATCTTCAGAGTTGTCCGTGGTACCGTGGTGGGTTGGTGAAGAAAGTCCATAATGGAAAGGGCCGACGTCAACATAAATACTCACTTAAGGTAATACACCAACACACATAACTCAATTCCCATATATATTTCTCCTCAAGTCTTAATGCCACCCTACCGATCCAAACCTAATGTAGCAAAAACCATCTTGGAGAAAGTTTTTATATACCAATGTTTATACTGCTAATATTATATGCCTAGCTAGGACTTTCACCATCATAAACACAATCTTGACTGCATCTAAATCAAATTAAAATCACTTTGCCATTTCAAAATAATAATTTATCAACTGCTAAAAACAGTGTTCATTTAATTGTTTGCATTTGAAGCAGTGAGTTTTAAGAAACCCCTATCACCTATGAGCTCGCACTACTACATCCGATCTTAAAATTTGCCGAAATGATCTGTGGCCAATGTAGACATCGCTTTTTCCTTCCAACCACTGATGTCTAGAACTGACTCGTTTTTCTAATTTATCCGTGTCGTGCCGTGTTTTGCTTTGGTCATAAAATATTTCTGGGTTTATCTCCGGCACATAAACAACTCCCCGGATTTCATTTAAAAATAAAATAAAGAAATAAAAAAAGTAGAGAGACTTCAGCTCAGACTTACCGATACCAACGAGTCACAACTTGATGAGTGTACAGTCGATTTGGAGATCCAAAATAACGAGCTAGACCAAAATCACCGATTTTTAATACTCCTTTTGAATCAAGTAGCAAGTTATTTGGCTTCAAATCCTGAAATCAATAAATACATAAATAAATAATTCGACTGGAAATCAACTGGTATGTAGCAGAAGACCTTATCCCTCATTATTCTATTACATTTTCATTTGTATTTTTTTTAAATGCATACGCTTCCTGAAATTTAGGCATCACATAACCCATTATTCGAATCTTTTTCTATCTAAAAAACTATGATACTTTCTTAAGCAATGTGAAGTGAACCGTTGTTTTTTAATAGAACCCCTGCCCCCATTTGAATGCTTGAAACGTTGAAACATGAGGAGCCCATGAAAAAACAAACAGGAAATTCATAGAATGCCAATCGCAATCATGGTTCAGAGGGAATAAATTCAAGAAATATTGCAGTAGTCTATTTTTTAAATGCATAATTTTTTGTATGTTGTTTCTCCTGTGTTTGTGTATCCTATTATGTAATGAATTATAGAAGATCGTTATTAATTTAAATAACCCTGCTTAGAAAGACTTAAAGAAGACAGTTATTATAAAAAAATTAAAGGAGAAATCTCAATGTTAATTTCAAATACAAATAATTGTTCAAAATTTTGAAGTTTGCCTTTAAAATTTAATACTGAGATTGTTCGACACTTTAATAAAGACAAACTAAACTAAACTAAACTAAACTGAAATATGCAAAGTTATATTCTTCGTTGAAGTGGGCATTGATGATGTAGTAGTTTAGCAAATTTTAAATTTCCATCTGAAAAATAGCAACTGCTACAACTTACACATCAGGCCAACTGAATGTAATTTTGCATATTTCAATCAATTTTGAAGACGAAAATGATTTTGAAAGAATTAGAATTAATAGCATTTTAAATTAAATTAACGTTCTAGATCTTACGCGAGATAAAGAACTTCTTTAATAGAGAGAGTATTAGATATATAGAATTAACATAAAAATATTCTTATCTTAAAGAAGAAGGAAGAAGATTATTGAAGAAGCTTAAAGAAGAGAGTTATCGTAAACTAAACAGTTGACAGTACAAATATCGCAATAACTCGAGGGGAGATAGGACATGGAGGATGAAAGGCGTAAGCCATGCATACACACTGCCCATACGAGAGTTTGCATGCATTTTTTCCGTCAGAGTTGGTGGCATTGGTGAGGAGCGGGGGCGGGGGGAGGTTGAGGAGTCTTGGCGTCTTGGGTCCTGTATCCTGTTGCATCGGGTGCAGAATCAGAGACGCTGCAGCAGACCATGTTTGGCTTGCGAAAGGAAGTGTTATCTTATCACCCAGTTTCATGAAGTAGATTCAAGTGACAATTGGTTCTACTATCGAAAAAACTTGCTGCATTGTAAAGGAAGAAAATTTTTCCAAGCAAGGTTGTCTCTTTTTAATAATAATTCAATAAATAAATGAAAGGATTAATTTACATAACAAACTATCAATTGAAATAAGGTAAGACTACTTCTATC
>JAQGAA010002837.1:0-11899 GCA_034696425.1 Isotoma viridis
AATTCCGGAAAACAGAATTACACAAAGTGTTCCAAATGTGTCTAATGAGAAATTATGTCAAACAAGTTCATAGAACCCTTGGTCCAACCTTAAAAGTATTCACTGAACTTTGTTTTAAAATAATCTAACTATTACCTGGTAACTGGTACTTTGATTAAAAGTATGTACCTAGGTAGAATTCCGAATCAAAAGCATTTCTCATTATGATCATCAAACGTAATTGCGCCTGGGCAATTTTGGTGTACAATTAAGCCGAAGTTGAGCAACTGTTTTTGTTCAAATTTCATCTCCTTTCCTTTTACACAATAAATTCATCAAGTGCACTTTGATGGCTTTGCCTTTCCATTCTCTTACATAGAATATTAGAATTTATTACAATATGGCTCCACAAGCGGTCGAATATATATATGAAACTATTCAAACATCAAGTATTCTCAGGAAAAAGTAAAAAGGGTAAACCGAATTCCAAAGAAAGTACGACGGAATAAGGAAATAAAACCAGCAGGAAGTACGAAGTCCAAAAGATTCCAGAAGGGAAAAAAGTCCAACCTAAGGCTTGTTTTTTTGTACTGGAAGATACCAATTGTGCAAGCTGGCATGAAAAATGTTTTGAAAGGAACAATCAATTTACTTTCTTTTCATAATATAAAAACACATCAGCTTAGTCAGTTCGCTCAATGCAACCATTTGATTACGGTTTAGTTTGATTCTAAGATAAGTATTCTAGGATTTAGATATTTGAAGATTTATACATATCAGTTATACTATTATAATAGAACTGTATATAAACCCGTATTTACTGTAAATGTTCAAAGGTTATGTATATGTAAGATCGCGGTGGCAAAGAGTGCCGAATAAAGTAGAAAGGAAGTTAGTGAAAGCAAAGTAAACTGTGAATTTGTCTACAGAAAAGAATGGGGAGAGGCACTTGAAAGTAAATAAAAGAGTTTGTTACCCGAGATATCAATGGCGGAACTACGGAAGAAAATAGGGGATGGAGTGTTAGCTCTCGAATTTGATGGATCCGTTTCGGACCTTGATCCTGAGAGGCTACCCGGACTAGAATCTCCAGAGTTAATCCCTTTCCTTCCAAACGTTGGTGTTAGAGGGCTTAGTGTTTGAGGCACAGTAAACTCTATCTCCTTCGTCCTGTACATAAACAATTGAAAAATAAAACACCATTAATTTCAAGTTTTAAAACAATCCTTCGTCATCAACCTTCAATCCGAATTATGTATGCCTCTTAATAAATTCTCGGCATAAATGCACCAGTAAATCTTTACAGTTTAGTGGATATACTGTCTCCTTAGCTTTTGTCTGTTAAAAGGTAAATCGATCCATCATCTTTCAAGGCTATTTTAGAAAGTATCTCTAGTTCAAACAGCTTAAAATCAATATTCATCGCTGTATGATGATAAAATATTAAGCTAGTATGCATACTGCGTCTTTTTGTAATGATATAAATACACATAAAGAGTATTCAATATCGTTGGATCTTGGAAATATAGAGTTGGTGCTTAAAGCTTCCACTTGGAATGAAATCTTTGACTATTGATAAAGGCTTTGATGTGTGTTCTCAAACAACTCCGAATTTAATTTAGAGGGAGATAAAAATACAATAGAACAAAATACTTGTTCTTGTTGTTTACACGACTTCTGTGATTTGTGCCAAAACAATATGCTTTTGTGCGCAGAATAGAAAAGTTTATAATGAGACTGAAAGTTATTTGTTTAATGACAGGTAAGCTGATGATCATAAACCATTATCAATCAAATCACCGATGCTGAACATGTTGTTTTGTCATTCGGGATGAGTGCCCTTAATTTCGTTTGAAGGTTCTTTTTCAAAGAACCACAAGAATTATTTCCCTTGAGTAGGATTTTACAAATACGTTGGGTTATTTTCTGAAAATCTGAATTGAAAGGATTTCAATTTTATGTACTTGTTTAGTAAATTGTAGGATTAGTTGAAAATAATTTTGATGATAGACAAATATTAATTGAGATGAAAAACAAAAACATATAACAGGCAAAATAGGACAGATTTCAATTCCCTCGAGTAATTATTGCTCAGAAGTGAGTTAGATCACAGACAAATAATAGTGTTGGTTTCTAGATTACGAGAGAATAATTGGCATGTGTAGGTTATCCCTAATTATACGGAGCATAGTGATCAACCTTATGATATCATACTTTCACTTCCTACTTTCTCTATTTAATGTGATAGATATTTTGTTACATTTATAACTAGGTACCTCGATGGGTCGTTGGTAGGGTATCACTTGATGACCATAGCTTTTGCTATTCATTGGTTAGAAACTAAAACTGTTATTAGCTTCCTTTCATGTAAAGGAATAATTGGAATACGAAACTAGAAAGCTGCTTAATGGTAAAACATGAGCTGTCAATGAAATATAACAAGAACGACAAACTAAATTCTGAGTACGAAATAGGATTTGGCTTTCACTTTCTCTATTCACTAATTTATACCCTGTCATTTACTTTCATCTTTGAACATTCTTGTATAATACGATCATCATCATCATTTCCAGAAAGAAGTCATTTCCCTTTCTGGAACGAAAAAAATAAACATATCTGTTCCAGACAAACGTATGTAGAGTAAATTATAACCAGATCACTAAAGATTGAGATTTGTCTTTATTTAGACCTCTCAGAAAGGATAACTTAAGATATTTAGGTATCAGATCAACTTTAGTGAATTTTTGTCTTGTATGTGGTGAAAGTATTAATATCATCGTATAGACAGACTTGTGCTCTTGGCTTATTTGACTTAAGACATCAATGGATGAAAGCAAATGAGTACAAGGACACCTCAAGAGCTCTAGTATTTAGCGGATTTGTTTCCAAAAAACAAAATTGCAATTGAATATCAGTTCAGGTTTAATTCTACAAATTCTTTTCAATTGAAGATAAAAGGGTAAATGAAGCTTTAAATGTAAAATCAAGCCAACTTGTTCTACTGTCTCTGACTAAACAACTAATTTTAAATGATATAAGAACATAGTAAAAAGAATTCAAGATCAAGCAAAAACTAAGCATGCTATTTGAAATACGTCAAAGAAACGGGAAATGAAAGTGTTTCAAAGGATTCCTACTCAAATACATTTTTCTATCATTTTACGTATAGAAAGAAAACATTTAAAAGATGCCAAAATTTTCGACCTTAGAATGCCATCCTTGATTTGGTTAAAACTCTTTAAACCTATAGACTTTGATACTTTCAGTTCAAGAACAACTTTTCATTAAAAGGACATAATATTATATAAAGGATTTCTTACATTGGTAATAAAATGACAAAATTCATAATCATCATTCTTTCTTTGTAAATCTATAACATTTATTCTACTCTTATTTCGATTCGAAGGTTTTTGGAAGTGTGTGTTCGACAGTTGTGATTGAATGTCAGTGCGAGTTACATTGAAAATTTTGCCTTTTCTTCATCCAAGTTTATTACAAACCACTCAACTTTGCTTTTCTTCTGAAAAAAAAAGCTATTTGACGACCTCACTTACACTACCATAATCGTTAAGCTGTATTTTGTATTGACTTTTCCGACAAGCCTTCGAATTCGAGGTTAAGCTTAAACGGCTTTGTGATAAAGGATAAAAAAAATAAGAAAGTTTACTAGTAGGATGATGATCGAGTCGCATTTGAAGAACAACTGCTTATAAACTTCGTAATAAGTACTTTTCTTTTACGTAGTGTAAAACTAATTTATCGATGTAGATTGTTCATCTCCAGATGTTCTTCTAGGAACTAATTTTACCTTGAGTAGTACTCAAAATGATTCATATCAATTGTATTATGACTAGTTTTCTTGGTACTTACTGGACACTGGAGTCTGATTCCTGGTTTATGTACCACTCGAAGTTGATCCTATCTTATTATTCGCCAATTCCCCTCATAACCCCCTTACGATTTCTAGGAACGACTTTGTTGAAAACAGATTGGTTGCTATAATTTGGACTTTGTTGTGATATTATCTAAATTACCTCCTCTTTTAAGGGATATCATCTGTCCAATTTGTGGTACTGTATGCTTTTATAAAGGAAGATTCATTCGTACCTAAATAGCGACAGCAGAGTCAAGAATCAACGAAGAGCTAGAAGACTAAATAATTCCCAAGTGAGAGATCAGCTTGTTTTGAACACTTGTCACATTTGACATCTGATTGATCTCTAGGGGGATGGGATTTGCTGGACTGAAGTTTCTTTCGGAATAAACTACGTAGATCAATGCAGGAAAGTAACATCCTTTCAGAGGATTGACTATTGACCATTGACCATTACGTTTGAGATAACAGGTTGTCTTTTTATTGAGGATAAACAAGAATCAAATAAAATTTTAGGTACTGAGTAACGTTTATTTGCTGGGGATTATTATTATTGAATAGAAAGCATTTTGGGATTGGACCATTAGACGGAAACATTTAATGTTTCCGCGTGGAACTGAGGTCAAGGTTAAATGGGTTTGATTTGGCAATGGAATTAAGTGAATTGTCTGCTTTTTTGCGACTTAGTATATAGATTCTGATAGAGGAAAGTAATACTAAAGCCATAAAACTAATAATAATGAACCTTTCTAATTTTCATTTCATAGTATTGACACAAAGGAACTACGATTGGGAAAGAAATAAAATAAAAGATTCCTATGTAGCGTTTCTCTTCTTAACAAATAGTTGTTTTGGTTGTTAAAAACATTCTTTTGTTGTTTCAACTTCGTCATTAGCAGTTATTGTTTAATCAACTGACAAGGCTGTAAAGAAAGGTTTTTAAAATAATACTTTACTGCTTACATAGTTAAGATTTCCGTGTGGTTTACCCGGAATTTGAGAAGAAAGCTTTAGATTTGGTAATTTGAAAAAGAAGTTGAGATTTCAAACTTTTTCTTTGATAATTTATTTTCTACTGAAATGCGTCTTACCCATCATGTTAATCCTTTGTAGGAAAAACTTTTTGGATTTGTTTGAACCACTTCACGCTTCCCTTAGCAAGGCACTTCAAACTGCGATTTAAATTTCTCGAGGGTGTGATGTGCATAACTTAAAACAAATTTGCCGTTTACGTTAGTCTTAGAGCTTTTAAGGTGAGTCTTAGATATGATTGAAAAAGTATTAAAATCGTTTACAAATTGGGACATATTCAGGTAGGCAATATCATCAATACATGGCACAATAATTAGATCTACAATTGCTACATACACTTTACAATAATGAGAGTTTTTATGTTTATATTCCGAAAACCAAAGCAAAGGTTTTTACCCAACTGAATATCCGTGACGTAGGAACGTAATGAAATCAAAAATATACTATTGTATACTTTGAGCGTAGCCAACTAGGGATAAACTGTGTGTGTCAGGTAACAATGAAAAACAGAGATTTACAAAAAACACGTTTCCGTTAAGTAGATTATAGCCAAAAACGTCACGTAAGGATGTGAAAAATAAAACTTGAACACAATCATTGAAATATGACTCTAAAACGAAGTTCCATTCAAGTCACATGCAATTTGAGAGTTCTTTTAGCTACAAAGCCTTTAGTGAAAGAAAACAGACAATAGATGAGATTTTGAATTTTATATACATACATGAACATAAATGAGACACACCAACATAAAATAGAGATATATGAACGAGTTAAGGAAAAAAGAAAAGAATTAGAATCAGAGGACAGACCTTGGTGACAGTAGTGATGACAATAGTGACTCTCTGAGCCGATTTTGAGAGCTTTGTCTTTTTAGCATAAACGAGTCATGACTGTTTGAGTGAAAAGAAGAAGAAGCAAATTTTCTATCTCTTGGACTGGTCTCTTGACTTGAATTGGTTGTGCTGCTTTGAGAGCATGTTCCAGAAGAGAAAGATGTTGAAGACTCTTCAACACTGTTACTTCCATAAAGAGTAATCTTACGTAAATCCAAGGGTCGGAAATTATTTTGAAATTTTCTAACAAACTTTGGCGTAGTAGGTAAGGACGATGGGGATGAAGCAGTAGTGGAAACAGATGCTTGCCTTACGGCTGTTTGATTCTCATACATCATCATCATGGTCAGTGATCCCCAATTTTGTGTTTTTTGTTTCGAAACACCCTTGTGTTTCTGCAAACCCTTTTATCTACAAGTTCTCAGACTCCTTTCTCTCCAAAATGTAAAAATGTCATATACTTCTAGTTAGCTATCCAACCAAAGGGAGGATAATAATATAGAGACGTGTCAAGAATGTCACAGGATTGCGAAAGTAAATGCACTCAAGAGAAAACCACAAATTGCATTCCCTGTGGGTAGTAGCACGACTGATGTGGTTATACACTTTTTTATCCTAAAGTCAGTTTTCTGTACAATTCAATTCCGATCACAGTTCGATCGAGCTGATAATCGATTCAGAAATTTTTATTTTTTATTTTTTCTCCTTCCTTTTTATTATGACTTGTATGAGTTTGTCAGACAAATATTTCGATTGTTACTTAAGACATATAAATTGTAAATGGACATAGATAATATGATTACACTACTCAAGTGTAATTACAGTAATATTGTTTGTTGACTGTCCATTCAGATTATTTGTTGAGAAGTTATAACAGCACATACATTATTTGTATGTGATTCTGACATATAATCAAATTAGGAATTCTAAGGCTTACTTATTTCGTCTTGTCTCTCTACCAAGGAGTATAATGAAATGGTTCATTCCAGAAATAAATTTAATAAAACCTTGTTCTTCCCTTTTGGATGTCTTAACTAGGTTTTGCTTATGTCGTTTAACGGTTTTGGTCAGAAGTCAGAATTCCAAGGCGTGGGGTTGTTAGCAAAATCTAGGTTATAGGATTAATATGTCAAGAAGGTCGTATATTTCGTTAAGCCACAAATGTCTTCACTTTCGAGGTAAACGAAGTTAGTAGTTAGTACTTATGTTGTAGATATAGTAGTTTTATATACACGTAGTTAGTATCAGTAGTGACCAGGTACCTGTTTTATATATGAGCTAGGACTTTCTTTTTCCACTTATTTCACACAATATTTTTTGAAGAAGGAGATAGAAGAAGCGTTATAATGATAGGGATAAAAGTCAAGGAAAAGTGCAATTAATATTAGTACTCTCGTGTGAACCAGACGGTTTCAGACCAATAAAAGTGGTACTTATTATTAAAGGTAGACCAGACCTAGTGGGCTATAGTTATAATATGAGCCGGGTGTTTTGTGTTTGTCGAAGAACCAAAGCGACCTGAATGAAACTCTGAGTTGGAATGAAGTGAGAAGAGAAAGCTACGAACCAACGGGTTTTATATCTTCTACACATCCACAGCGTTTAGACACTTCTACTCGAAATCAACTCTTACCTACAAGTACAACCACTACTACTGCTTTTACTTGAATCCCTCTCCCCTTTTTCTACAGCTTCAGCAGGTTTTATACCAAATAATAAGACTGCTAATGGGGATTTCAATGTTGAACATGTTCTACGCTTTGTTCAATGCTTATAATATGCTTTCTCTCTTGTTGGATTCGGTTGAAAGCTTGTATTATAAAGGAAAAGGGAAATAAGCTGTTGAGCAAATGAGAGGTACTTACTTATTTTGCTTTACTGTGAAAGTTATTGTCTTTTTAGGCTTTTGGGTTGGTATACTGATATGCATTTTGTGGGTAATTAAATAATACAGTTCGTAGGTCTCTATCCTGGTTCTCAGAAAAGTCTTGTTAAGCTAATTGAGCTTACTAAACTATATTGCTAGAGCGTTAGTTTATCTAAAAATAAGTAAGCAAACAATGTAATGTACAATAGTAATATTAGTAACTGTGGTAGTGGGTTCAGAGTTTAGATTTGTAGTCGAATCATGCTTTCTCTTTGACTGTCAAATGTATTTTGTGGCATTATACAATGATTCTTTAGACATTGTTGCATGCATCTCTGTAGTTATATATTGCTTACGGCCATACTGTTACTTTTAATGTTCTAATGTGTCCCATAATTTTCAAGTTTGAACAACTTCTAAAAGTTTCAACGAGAATATTAGGGATAGAGTGAACCAAATAATGTAAACCAATTTGAGTTAAAGGGTTATATAGCGTGACTAAACTTTTTTGGATAAGTTCGTGCAATATTAAGAAAACTTTTTGTTCAGAAGCTAAATCTGTATCACATTGCTCTAAAAAGTTTTTAGAAGCATTGGATATTATTATTCTGAAGATGAAACAATATTTGAGTCCAAAGATCATAGTTATTACTGTCGACTAGGTGCATCTGTATAGGTAAGTGTGTAGGCAATAGCTTGAAAAATCTAATAGTATATCTCTTGCTTATATTAGATGTCAAAAGCGTTGCAAGTTTTTTGTGAATCCTTTGGTAGGCTTTAGGGCTTTCGTTTCTGTTACTATACAACAAGACGTCTGAGCCTTTCATCCCAACTAAGGTAGGCAAAATGTTTGGTATGCAGAGTTCAAAAATGATATGCTCTACTCTGAAATTTAGCTAACTTTGTGTTCGAGTTCAGTGGTAAAATCATATTATACTTATTCTCTTGTGAAACGCTCGATTTTGTTAGGAAATGTTTGTCTTCCATCGATCTATGCAGATACCTTAATCTGGTTTGAGGTAGGATTTTGGGGTTTGTTCATCTGTTTTCATATCGTATAAGTGCTTTTCTAAGAAGTTCAAGGAAAGACAAAGTACAGCTCAAGATCCAACAGACAGGCCACGAAGATGGAGACGAGAAGAAGGATTAGGTTAATGCATTTTCTGCACAAGGTAAAGGTAAAATATGCATGCATTTACATATATGCGTATTTTTTATATATGCAAGTTCATAACCCGAATTAGGGTTTTATAAGAAACAAGATGAATAGTGGACCAGATGAGACGACTCTTTCATTGTATATATGACGATTTTAGTAGTTACATAAAAAATATAACGTTTATGGTTGTGTCCATAATAGACATAGGTACTTTTTCCGAATTTTAGTTTGAAATCTAACAAAATGGAACCTTTAAATCTATAAATTTATGGTTCACAGGATGATGGTATCTTTTCTTATATCGTAAATGACAATTTTGTGCACTTACACAAAAAAATTGTTAAAAGCACTATGTAAAAAACTTAAAAAATCCCCGATTTCTTTCCATGTTCAGTTGAACACATTACATATTCGGAATAAGATACTGTGTCTTCAATAGAAGAGAATCTTATAGACTGTATGCATTTTATTGATAACAATACTTACCATTTCATATAACGAAATAATCGTCTTATCAGATCAATCATAGTCGGGCGAATTTTACTCAGAAAACTGATCTAGTATTTCAAATACGTATTTAAATCATAGTTTCAGACCTTCATCACTCCATTAATCTTTTTCATATCTATAAGCACAACCACAAATATAACAGGACAGGTAATGCGCTTAGAAAGGTACTAGTGAAAGCTTAGAAAACTAAATGTAACTTTCACCCAGCAACAAGAAGGATCCAAGATTGAATAATTTGATATGAAATATAACGACAGTCTTGAAACCAGCTTCGTTGTAACAATTTTAGGGAAACCCCGACATATTATTTTTATATTTTTTTGAAGTATTGAGGTACCTTAGTACCTAACAAAATATTATATTAAAAGAAATAGACAAGCAGACATCCCGCAGAGATTAGAAGATCTTGTCCTTGTCCAACAAAAAACTAGGAGAATGCGCGACCAACATAGAAAAGCCTCATCTTTGCTATACACCTTGATAACCTGCAATCAAGGGCTTGATCATGCAATTCCATTTTTCATTTCCTTTATTACTACTCTCACAACATTTTCAATGTCAGTCAATATCTCTACCGACAAATTCTATATAGAATGTACGAACCCCAGCAGATTACTCGAAATTCTTAGTATTCTTACTACAAGACTGATATTAATTTCGCTCGAAATGAAATCTAAGGGTTCCTTCTTGAGGTTTTTCAGGGAAAGGGTATATTTTCATCATCACACATTCAAAGCACCTTTACAGTTAGTAGTTCTAATATACTTTCGTTATGTTGGGAAGAAGGCCTTGAATAGCTGGATTAAGTTGTACATTCTAATTCTGATGAGTTCTTTCCCCCATATTAACTAAGGGTTGAGAAATAAGGTAGAATGCAAATGAAGTCAGCAATTTTTCGTGTTTTTTGGGCTTTCTATGATCATAAGTTTCTATTACTTGGATGACGTAGATATCTTGCAGAGGATAGTACATTTTTGAATATATTGTTTCTTACCTAAAACTCCATATTTAGTGGCATGTCATGTAAAGTTTTGCACTAAAGCCACAAACAGGGATTGAAAAGTTTAAAGGAGAGCTTAACTGAACTAATTAGTTTCAGGAAGGACGAGTACATATATTTTTATAGAGTGCAATGTATAAGTAAACCAACCAATCGCAGACAGCCGTACCAGAACTCGGGACACCCAGGATTTTAGCTAAATTAAGAAATACAAAGGAAACGCTGATCTTGGTTTTAAAAGAACTGACGTAAACCCCCCTAGGTTTAGTTTTATAACCAGGGATAAAAGTTGAGATACCCAATTGTCAACAAAGATGTGCTCTTACTTTTTCCCAGGTTTTATATATTCTAGTATGTGACTTTAATTCGGCGACAAAGTGACTGGTTGTAAAAGAGATATATCTAAAGGCGCTTTAAGATTGGATCATATACAACTTTCACTTTGTAAAGGAGAAAGTTACAAAAAATTAATCCTAAACAGTCTGGGTTTTTTCTCGTCTGAATACCGAATTTCGAGTTCTGAGAATTTTTTTAAACTGTTTTCACATTTATTTCCATGAATTTTATTATGGTGGGATTTCTTTTTGAGAAATGTAAAATGTAACCATAATTAGAAAGAATCTTCTGATGTTTGGTTGACGCTACAGGAATAACGAGTTACTTTACGAAACTGTATTTTCATTTCATGGATTTGTTGCATGTTTTTGGGAGTCATTTGGTGGCATTTAATGTCTCACAACTTTACGTGCAAGTAGTTGTCTACAGTAATGTTTGAAATGTTCTTTAGTTCATCGTAAAGACATACCACAACTTTGTCTTAGATCTTCAGAAAAGTTTATCCAGATTTCTTTCAGCTACTTTGAGTCAAGGACACAAACTAAGTTCTGAGGATAGCTTGTCCTTTGTCACGTTTTGGTGCTTTTACCAAACAACTTTTATTTTTTACTTTCCAATGGTTTCGCTATCTCAAGTGCAGACTACTGCTATTAATTACCTGTCCTAGCATTTAATTGCTCATTCTAACGATTATATGATGTATGTAAATTCGAATTTATTCCAATCAATTTTATGAACTTGAGGGATGCCTGACATTATTTAGCATAATTGGGCCGTATTAATGAAAATTAATTGCAACTTTTCACATTTCAACTCATTTGATTATGCAGCATAATTGTCACGGAACCTTCGTTTAATATGACATTGGCAGAGAACCGTGACAAGTCAACTCAATTTCGGGGATTATGTCGAAAATATATTTTATGACAATATTTTATATAATCACACTCTAACCTCTTACTTCATTTTTATTTTAATGCACATTTTATAAGAAATTATAAGAGTAAAAACGTCTAGAAAATGTTGCTTTTTTATATATTAGGTAATACAAAAATTTGATCAGACTAAATTTAACAAATTTAAATGTCAAAAATCTGGTTAGCAAGTTTCTTATTTTGTTAAATGAAAGTTTGAAAGTTATGTGATTAATTACATAACCCGATTTGAATTCACCAAAAGAAAATGTTGGGTTTCCATCATTTTATTCATTTTCAGCCAATACTTATTAAATATTTACGGGCCTACTTTCATCTCTAATCTTTCTATTGTGATATTGTAGAATGCTCGTTTCATTGCAGAAGATTGAAAG
>JAQGAA010002838.1:0-11899 GCA_034696425.1 Isotoma viridis
AAACGGTTTGTTGGTCAGCAGCAATCAATAATTGGACAAACGATCCGTTGCCCTACTTGTAATGGGTTTTGTTTAAAACGCAAAACTAATCAAGTAGAGACTGGAGTTAACAACTCCTTGGATTTAAAAAGTAACATCAACGATGCACCCCATATTGTAAGTTTTTTTTATGCATTTAGATCTATCTATAAATAGAGAATTTTCAGTTCTTTTCCCTGTTTACTCAAAGATTATATATTTTTTCAGGAAATTAATGGCTTCAAAATTCCGAATGAGCTGTGGTCCAAGCCATTTAAAGCTGGCAATGATACCACGAGTACAACGCGATTACTCCATATTGCGCTTCGTCCCAGTGCGGGCAACAGCAAAAAACTCAAAATAGATTTGTCCCTTGTACCCAATATTGGAGGCGATATCAAAACTTCAATGCACTAAAAATGACTCGATCTAATGAATTAAACACCCCAATTAATGACCGTTTTAAAATACCGATATATACATATGTGTATGCATTGTATCTATGTTTTATTGTATATTGTATTATAAAACTACCTATATCTACCCTTACCCTGTCTTCTTCTCTTGAACGCTCCCAAAAAACTGAAAACATATCTAAGATTTTGAAAAATGCTTTTCTGTCAAACCTCCACCCCCAGGTGTTTTCGTAATCACGTTAATCAGTTAGTTTGCCTCTAAAGTTTGCAATTACAAAGATCTTATGCTTACGTTTCTTCGAAACATTTTGGATAATAGAGTTTGCTTATACTGAACATAATCTCATCATAAATCAATTTTAGTAACCTCAAGCTATTCAACAAATTCAACATTAAATGGTCAGCAGTGAAATGCTCCTGGTTTGCGTTACTAGTCAGTTTTTTGGGAAAACTAGAGTCTGATAAAAAAATACTTCGAAGTTTATTTTTCAACCATAAAAGTGTCTATATTTAATTTACTGTGCAAATGAATTAATTTTACTGTAATGCACCTCTGCAAATGTTTTGTTCAGCTTTTGTTTTATGTAATGCCTATATATTATATGTCAGCTTTTAGTCCAATCTTTTTATTCGATGTGAATTACCAAGCATGAGAACCAAATTGAATGTTAATCTGTATGTTTTTTTTGGATTTAAAAAAATTAAAGTTTCAAACAGAACTAAACATACTTATTTCAAATGCTTTTTTTAATTGCTGCATACTCCGAAAGTGGCTAAATTTTGAAAGCACAATTCTAAAGTCTCATTTTTCCAGTTTCAGATTTATATAGATAATAATATATCTGTTGTGTGAGCTGCCATGTTTTCTCAGAAATTCTTAAAATTCTATGTAACAAATTCACGAAATAAATTTACTACTATCCTGTTACGTATTATTCACATGAACGTGTAACTTAAATAATTGGAAAAGGCAATAAATATGCAAATACCAATGCAATCTGAAAGACTAAATAAGTAAAGGAATATAATGCGAATTTGTTTATAAGCCATTTCATAACATCGTATATTTTACTAAAGTTAGATCTCTAATTTTAAATTTTCGACTGTCTCTGGTTGGAAACAAGTCTGATCATTGTTTAAACTGTGCACTTTATGTCTAGACCTTCATTGCATTTCAGTTGTCTTTCAGCTGCACTTGATTATATCCGTTTGCAGACCTGACCTGACACTTTGACACTCTGACTACATTTGAATATGAATACCTGAATTTTTGGTTGGTTGAAAAAATACTTTAATCAGAAAAGTAAAGGTTCAATGAGTCTACTAGTTTCACCTAAAATTTAATCGATCAACAGTAAAAAGACATACGAAATGGAAAATCATATTTATTTAAAGCTATAACCATTTTTTACAGTTTTGGCATACATTTTTAATACTCAATAATAGTAAAAGGAAGGCCTCGGAGAAATTATTGTCTCCAGTTTTATTAAAATAATGACTAAGTTGCGTTAAGTAGTAGAAGCCTAGAATATTCATATAAATCTTAAATATAATAATATCTCTTATTAATATAATAAGGCACATAATATTCTATTGCTCTGTGGCACTCATAAACGCTCAATTATTTTTATATATTTTTCAGTGCTTAATTGCTTATTGAAAAATTAACAAGAACTCGTAATACAAAATAATTATCTTGCACTAGATTATGTTTAATTATGTCAAAAGTAAACCCTCAATACATTTTTAGCAATCCGTTATAACAAAATGTTCAAGTATACTTTAACTATTTTCTATAATGTTTAGAGTCACCTCAACTAGTACAATCAATCTAAATTCAAAAATTGGCAAATGACTAAATACTCTATTTAACAAAGTAATGATATTGTACGTTACTTTATAGCTGGTCATCAAGCAAGAATGAAGAATAAGCAAGAAACCATTTAAAAATGGAAAACAAACAAAAATCTTACAATAATTAATATGATAATTAGTAAAAAGTAAAAGTAGTAATCTCCGACCAGTCAAAAAAAAGATCAACCTGCCCAAATTCTAGTGGATTTATTTATCATTTTTAGGCTCCTTGACAAAGCTTTAGCTATTTGCTTAATCTTAATTATATCATTAGTCTCAAATATCAACCCATCCTGACGAAAATTTTATTGGCGTGTCCTAGTCCTTCTAGCTCTAGTGGGGGTGGGACGGGTACTGGGTTTCTTCTCTTTTGGTTCTGTTTTAATTTTCTTATTGTCCGTGATAGGCTCATCAGTATCAGTTGAAGCTTTTCGCTTTTTAATTAAAGTTTCACCTTTGTATTGAATTCGCTTGCCATTTCGAGTTTCAACAAACACCTTCCTGTCCACTTCTTCCATTTTCTCTTTTGGTGGCACAACAGCCTCACTCTCTTTAAAGACGTATGGATTTCCATTTTGATGTTCATGCATCCACCAGACGGCAACTGTTAATCATAAAATATTTAGGTTAAGTTAGTAATGCAACTTGGTTAATCTAGTAAAAAAGGGTCCAGTAAAAAGTAAAAATTAAAATTGAGAATAAAGATGTTCCTTGGGCCTTTTACCAAAAAATCATTGTAATTGTGTGCAAATAGATGGGATACATTTTACTTAAACAATTCTACATACAAATATGATATCATCCTCAAGTAATAAAACCCTTACTTTTAATAGCTTGTAGTCGGTTGGGATCCAAAATCTCGGAGTTCGATCGCCCACTTTTGGTGCTTTTACAGATTTCATCAGGACCAAATAGACTTTTGAAGAGTACATTCGCCTTTTTGACTAAAGTAGGCTGCATCCAAGATCTTGCCCAAACGTCTTTTAGAATTTTGACGTTACCAATCATCTGAAATTTATTTCATATTTTGTTATGACATTCAACATACTAGCTAACCTTAGTAACAATAAAGTTTCGATTTGCTACTTGGGTTCATCATAATGAAATAAGCGAACAAATTAGTGACTTACAAAGCTTTCCGGAATAAATTGAATGTCTCGATGCTTAGGACGAGCTTTTTTGCAAGTAGAAGTAGATGCTCTCTCCTCTGTAGTGATTGGAAGATCAAAAGGATATCCATTCAATCCGTCTTCTCTTTGTTCTTCTTTTATCATAATTGTTGCGGTTCTGGTAGTACCAATTTCTTCGAGGTTACCTGTAGTTGCTGGCTCGAACTCGGCAGGTAGGAGGGCATTTTTATCTGGGTCTTGACCCATGTTATCAGTTCCGTGTGAATGAATAGTTTCCTCAGAATCACTCAAGTTTCGGAGCGTTTGTGGGAATTGATTGATAGAGTTTACTAACAGATTTTCAAATCCTGGTGGAACTGGAATCTCATTGCCATCGACATCATTCATTTCAGAATTATAGGCCCTTTAATTTACAATTATATAGTCGGTTAAAAACTCCATGAGATTGAGGTCGAATCATTTTGAAAATAAATAAAAAATTAATCTGATATATTAAATTGTTTCTCAAGTATTATTAATATTATCAAAATTCCTAAATTAAAATGCCCAAATCTTCTCCATGAAAAATTAAATTCTTTATTCCAACCCATTCAGCAAATTTTGTATTTATATTGTATCAAAGTCATTTTAACTACGTGCCTAATTTATTCTCTTTAGAAAATGCTGTTCCTCACATTTTAAATTTTAAACCAAGAACGTATTTAGTTTCTTACCCAGAACCAATATTCAACACATCTGCCGAATCCCGAACTAGAGCTGCCAATTCAGCGTCAATCCCCGAAATTCCAAGCACTTGTTGGGCAGATGGTTCCGAAAATTTAAAGTAAGAGTAAGTTGTGTTTACCCAGTCAGTTACTGTAACCAAGGTCTCCTCAATGGGGTATGGTAAGTCCCAGCAAGGGTAAAATTCAAATCCTTTAAAAATATGAACTCTTTTAAAAGATCATAATCTTTATACCTACAATTTTGTTGGTCACCTCAGTTTCACCGACTTATTTTATTGCATTTAAGGCATTTGATGTCAAAACTATATATAATTTTATGCATGAAATTTAAACAAACAATCATATTTTGAACATAAATCTCTTTAAATTGAGAAAATACTAATTTGTTCAAACTGTTTTTCCCATTGGTTCAATTCATAAATCTGTTTTTATTACTATGCTTAAAATCTTAAATTTATTAACGAATATAATGCGAATGTACTTTCACTTTCAGGATTAACTCGACAAATTATTTCAATTATATCTCTTCGTCTTTCCAAAAGACATTTGCATGTCCACTTTTCTAAATTAATGAAACACTTTATTTTATGAATGACTCAGTAATTTCTACAGAAGAGTAATAAAATCAAACCCGATACCGATACTTATTTAAGAATCCATTTGCGATTGCCAATAATCTGGTATTTCTATGTTTAGAGAACTAAACATGAAATATGATGAATTCCCATCAATTGTTACCAAAGAAAAATCTAACAATTGCAATTACTTAAAACATTCATACCACATACCTTCTTCTACCAGTTGTTGCGGTGGTACGGGTGTGTTAAGAGACTCACGACGAAGCCGAGTCAGATTCAATTCAGTTTCATCAGTGATTGTTGAGGCTGAAGTAGCTAAGGTAGGGTAGCTTTTTTCTATCGGAGGATTAAACTTCTGTCCACCCATTTTTCTATCGACTAGCTTTTTATTTTTACTACTATATAATTTATGCAATCTTTTGACAATAAAGCTCAAACTTTTCATCCACTTGTTCGACTATGTGCTATAAAATCAGGCTGGTGATAATGCTAAGTTGTTTTTAACTAATCAGAAATTCCAAAATAGTAGAGCATATTCAAATTCAGTATAGTGGAAACCGACCGAAAACAATGATTGTTTCCGTTATGATTATTATAAATAATCTTGGAAACTTTTTCTAAAATTCGGATCAGTAGTTTGGATTTTTTAACGAGTCTTCTTGTGATGTGTCTGGATGTGAACTGATGGCGATTGCTATTCTATTACATAAATATTGTACCCATTTATTCTTAACCTATGTTAATAGCATACATGTTACTTTACACAATGAGATATCTAAAATGTTCTTCTATTCGCAAATAGTGTTTTATCATTAGGAGATTGAATGCACAACATGCTACAGCATAGTTGCTAAATGGGATGAGACATTTGCGAAAACATATTTGCAAAAAGTATTTAATTTAACAGGATTCGATCTGGCAAGCTTTAATTTCAGTTTCATGAAATATGTACATACATGAAACTCATGAAGAGAGATGGTAAAATGGTGATGTTGCTTGGGGCATAAAAGAGTGTAAAAAACTCTGCAAACAAAAAACTGTATGCATGCATAGGGTGTCTGGATAATGGCTGCATTTCTTGGAATTGTTTTTTAGCTTTTCTGTGTTCTGTCAGAGTTAACTCACTTTACTGGGTATTAGTCATCAGTGATAAGAGCAGAGCAATATAACTTATAAGTACAGTTGCTTCTCATTTTCATCAATTACAGAGTGAAACGCAGTATTTTTATCCTTACTCAATATAATGCAAAATACAATGACGGGAAACGATAAGATAATAATGATAATGTGATAATTAATGACATATAACACGGAGAAATTGTATTCTTGTCAATTGAATAAATAATTAGTAAAATCCAATGATACTTTTCAAATTGTTAATGATAATTCAAAACTGAAGCTGGAAATCTTATTATTTAATGCAAATGCCAAACATATCATAGCAATAGGTTAGGTTATGTCTAAAAAAAAGTGGGGTGGAGGTGAGGTGTCTTCTTTAGAATTGTGTATTTTATGCTAAATTTTAATTAAAATTAAATTTTTTAATGATTTGCATAAAGTTCTAAATAAAAACAATAAAATAAACTTTCTTTTATTTTGATGAAAAGATAACTTCTAAAATGTGCTTGAAAATTGCAGCTTTTAGTAACATAATTTTTAGAACAGCGTTTCTTAAAAATATAAAATTCACAAAGAAGCTCTTCTAGTTTGTTCGTAATAAAATTTTATGTATCAATGGTAAAAGTATGCATAGTTTGATATGTACATGTTAGAAAAAGTTATTACTTAAAAGTTCAAAGATCAAGTGTAAAGTATTATAAAGTCTTCGCTCTTTCGTCTGCCTGGTGAAGTGTTGTTAGATTTATCTTTGTTTTAATAGCACTTTGCTATACTAAGGGAAGTAGGGTTGACTTTGTCCATTTACTATGCCTATAGCTCACGAGAATGATGTTATTGGTTAAATGCTAGCAGCTTGCATCTCAACAGGATTCTCTTCGGTCTAAAAAGTTTTCAACAACCATGTTGTAAGTAAGATACGAATTTTAGATTTATACTGTGATTCCTTCAAACACATGCACAGTTTTACTAAGGCATTAATAAAGCTAAAATACAAGCTTTCAAACCATAAAATTATGTTTTTTTTATATATTAATGTTTGTTTTGTCCTATTATTGCATTCTTCGGGGTAAGTACTCAAATTAAGGAATCCCGAACTCCTAACCTAAAATTCAGAAGCTTTTTAATGCCACAGAAGTGTTATTTTAAATACCTTTTATGAAATTTTGTAGGTACTCATGAAGAACCTTTACTTATCTAACGCCTTACGTAAAAAGGACATTATAGTCCGACTCCTATACTCCTAGATAATAATATAATAAGTTGTTAAGTTTCAAGTACATTTATCATCATTCAGCTCAGCACGTTTAATGCATCACAGAATGCTTGTAGTGACAAATATGGTAATTAACAATAATATAACAAGATTATTTACGAAAGGGGAATGAATTATCTGTAAATAAAATCTATTATAGTGTTCTGATGACCCGTAAACTCAGACACCACAGCTCCTCCTTTTCATTAACTAATTTAAGGCACCCAATTTTACAAACGCTGCTGGCATCCAATATCGCTTCAGATCTCACTTCTAAACCTTTCTACCGCTTCGTAATCATAACTGCATACTAATTAATTTCGCAAATACTAGTAAGCAGTCATTTTCATTTGCTTGGGTGAAGGGGGTTTCAATTGTGAATTTGAAGATTCAGCTGAATCATCCCTATGCAAATCTTCCATTCCTTCGTCCAAATCCATAGGCACATCTTCCCTTTCCCGTTTTATAAATGTTATTCTTCCATCCGATTCAATATCATGACCTAAAATATCCGCCGGCTCAGCTTTTACAACTACTTGCTCTACAAGTTGCTGTTGAAGAGAACGGTTAGACTCCTGCTGACCGATTAATCTTTCCAGTAGAGAATTGTTTTGCTGATGTGGAAACTGTGATGTCAATAATTGAATTCTGTTGTCACTGATTTCTTCTTGGCTATTGTTATTATTTGTGCAACTTTTTTGTTTCTTAGATAGTGGAACATCCCGAATTTTCCGACTTGTTTGATATCTTCGTTCTACAAAAACCTTTTTTTCAATTATCATTTTTTCTTCTTGACTGAGATAGTCTGACGTTACTTTAGAAGAGTCAAAAGAATAAGGATCCTGGTTTTTATTTTTCATCCAGCCCACAGCTCCTGTTTAAAATATACCATAAAAACATTAATGACTGAACATCTTCTGAGAAATAACTTTTTAAGGCAATAATAACGCACGGAAAATAGCTGATCTTTTATCCAAATTTAATAAAAACGTTCCATTGCGGCCCCTCAATGTGCAAGTTTGAATTTCTCCAGGCGTAAATAAAGCTTTAAACAAAATTCCTGCGGCATGACAGATATCAGCTTGAACAAAAGCCTTTGCCCAGTGTTCCCGTTGAACAGTAAATCCATCCAAAATCTGTCAAAAAAATAAAATTGTCAGTGAAGGGATGTGACGTAATGTCTTAATAATTTTGAAATCATTTCTTCATTTAATCTTACAATTGGCTTAGTCGCGTCCAAGCTCATTGGAACTTTGGCCCGAATCGTCTTCTTCTGAAGTTTTTTCTTCCTTAAATTTAGTGCTTCTCCATGATCAAAGGAAGCATTGCCATACTCGCTGGAATTACTATTTTCCCCACCATTACCCGAATTATTAGCAGCATTATTGGGAGCAAAATGAATTAAAGTGGCTCCTGGCGGAAGTAAAACTCCATTGACTTTTGCCGAATTAGACGATAAGTGGCTCGGGTTAACTATTCGAATACTTCCAAAATCAGAGGAATTTGAAAAAAACCAAGGTACCGCAGTAGAAGATTTTTGTTGTTGCATTCTTTCTGTATTATGTGTAGTCTGTGAAGGTCTATTATTTGTATAACTCTTGAAATCGCTTATATCATTTGAAACATTTATACTGCTGCCAATTTTTTTAAATGGATCAGTACTTCCACCAAGAGTTTTAGATTTAGTAGAATCTATTTCATTTTTGAGTATGGTTTCTGTAGCTTTCGTGGGATCTCGTGTAGTTGATGTTTTAGTTCTAGAGAGTATCTCTGGTTCACATTTAGAAAAAAATATTTCATTCTTGAGAATTATTCCTGGAGCTCTCGTTGGAAATCCTGTACTTGATGGAAAAGGTAATGAAGGTGAACTGACTGCTCCCACCCCAGGGGGTATTTTAACCTGAGAAGGTTTAGATGGTGACAGAACGTCCCTTTCTATGTCCATATGTGTGTCCATTCTTTTTACTTGATTGACCCTAAACGTCCCAAAAAATTGTTTACATTATAATTTCCGCCCAAGCTTACATAAAAAATTGAAATATCTCGTTTAATATATTCAACTCAACATACACAGAAATTGGTACTCCTGACGAAACTGAAGGCATGATGGGATGACTAAAGCTCCTGACGAAATCTGATTGAGTTACGCTAATACTAGGTACCACATGATAATTCCTCCCATCATAAGGCACAGGCCTGGATGGAGGAAAATCAGTATTGTTGCTTGAGGGGACCGATACAAAGGCACTTGGTTGGCTTCTCACTTGTAAATTCAAACGCGAATGTTGGGGTAGTTGTCGCTGGTTAGAAACGCTGATTCCTTCAACAGGGGTTATGCTAGCTGGACTAATCTCTCTTCCATTATTATTGTAGGAATTGTTAGAATTACTAGTCCTATTACTATTTTCTGTAATAACTGATCTACGATTCATTGTCCCACCAAAGTTTCCAAAGCTTCCGATTTGCAGCAGTATTTCCGCTGCCTCGACTTTTGTTAAAGATTCGTCTTTCTTATGAACTTTTGAATCTATGAAAGTTATAAGCTAGGTTTAATACTTAATCATTGTAACTGTATACACTGATTGATTGAACTACATATCATTACTATCAATTAAACTTGCAGAAACTTGTATGAGTACTAATGAGTAGTAATGTTACCTGATGAACGAGAGTTTTGCGAATATGGGTTGTCCATGACTGGATCTTGTTTGATAATTGTTCTTACAACATCACTTGGTTGACCTGATACTGATACCACTGTTTTAGCCATTCGAGGGTTCATCATGTACTTTACTATCTTATCTTCTGCTTCAATATGAGAACAAATACCGTCTGTAAAAAGATAAAAGAAATACGTAACATTATAAATACATGTGTACCAATATCACACATAATCGTATTGCATTTCTACTTTGTTTCAGAGCATCACAATTGATGAAATTCATGATTATTTAATTTAATGCTGATTTTGGAATTCTTGGATTGCCTGACTGGACTGAGATGTAGTTCTATTAATTATTTTCTGACTCAATTTATATTCTAAATGATAAGAGATTAGATTTTAAAATGTAAAGCATATTCCAAAAATACCATCTATGCTTAAATTATTCTAAAATGCTAAAAATCCAGTTTTTTTTCCTTTAATCAGGAAAGACATTTTTGATCGGGAAAAATGTTGGAATTTCTAATTTCGGGGTTTCAAACCTACTATCCCTATCGCACCGGTTTCCAAACATCCAAACTCCAATATCGACTTTATCGACTAATACTGCTTAACTGCTTGGCCATAACATAACACGTAATGCTTACACGTGTATTTAATGCTAAACCTTTTAACTAAAGCCACTAAAAAGGACTTTACTTTGTACTTGTTTTAAATTTCAAATTAATTATAAAATGCCGAATAAGTATAAATTATACCAACCAACCTAAATTCAAACTAAATTCTGAATTAAAACTACTTTTTAAAAACTTAAAAATCTTACGTTTTCAAAAACAAGTAAAATGGTTTTTACTCAAGTTTACTGAATACTGGTGTTGAGGGAAATCAATCTACCCGATAGAAATGTCAACGGTGCGATGGAGGATGAATTGCGAGAAATGAGAAACCTTGGGGCGAATAAAAACTCAAATTAAAAACTTAGCAAATTAATGAAAAAATCTACTCAATTAATGCAACTGAAAACGCTCTGTTTAAATTGCTCTTAAATCCAAATACTTTAATTTCAACAAACAATAAAACTCAATACAAAACAAAATGAGAGTGATTCCTCAGTGATGTCCCTAGCATCACTTCCAAAGAGCGAATAATCTTAGTCACAAAAAATACAACATAAGAAAACTTACTTACTAATCCAATGGAAAATTACAACCAAAATCTCAGGTCGACTGTCAAACAAATAGTTGATAAACAATTCAAATTAAGGATAACAAATTAACATCTAAACTTCACTTCACAAAATATCAGTCAACTCAGTCCGTTGAACTTAAAACTCGGCTATCCGCCTTTACATACAATAATCCATCATACACACATACACAGCCTGACCTTCATTCTCATCTCAATGACAAATCTCAAAACTAAAAATACACATACTATGATGGGGATTTAACATGCTCCCATCTTCTTTTGTGACAATCAAAAGAACAAATAAAAAATCTCCATCAATTAAACTCATCAATAAACTCTAAACTTCAAAATTTCAAATATAGATACAGCAATAAACAAACTATCAATTAATTAACTTGATTGGGGTCTTCACTTTTCTTCCGCTTCGGGTAATTACTTCCGGTTGCTTCGACACAGTCTTGGTCACTTGCTTCCGGGGACTCTTCTTTTTCTTCTGGGGAACTACTGCACTGGTAATCTTCTTGGGGGTTATTTCGGGAATATCCTTAGGAGATGAAACTTCCAATGGGAACAACCTCTGGACTGGACGGATTAAGAATCCTGTTTCGGTTTTCACTTTTGCGACTCGTACTACACCATCTCTTCCAGGGTACAAATCTGTCACCTTTGCCATTGGCCACTCCCATCTCTTCTTGTTGTCAGCTCCGACAAGCACAACATCTCCCACCTTGAGGTCCATTCTTGTTTTGCCTTTTGCTCTCTGTAGCAAAAGACCCAAATACTCCTTCCTGAATCGAGACTTGAACTCATCCAGGATAGTCTTCCTCTCCTTTAGTTGCTGTTGTAGGTCTGGTACTGATATGAAATCCATTTCACTATAGCTTGTTGTAGGTAATTCATGCAGGAACATGGCTGGGGTCAAAGGTCTCAGGTCATCCGGGTCTTCAGTCACCGTGG
>JAQGAA010002839.1:0-11898 GCA_034696425.1 Isotoma viridis
AAAAGTAGTAGAAGAAGTAACCCCTTGGGTCTGTATGAGGGAAGAGCTAAAAACATTTTATTTTCTGGGTAAGGGTTAACTAACAAGTGAATGAATCTAATAATTTTCCACTATATTTTTATGAGTGGTAAATGTCGTGGAAGAAAGTGTGAAGCGTGACATGACGTGAACCGATTGCTCTCACTAAAAATCGCCCTACATGGGGTCGTTTAAAATAAATATAAAAATGTACACCTAATAATTCCCCTATGGCTTCCAGTCAATATTTAAATCCTAAAAAAGACTGAAACTGAGCAGTAAAACGTGTTTCCTTTAAATTTTAATACCATAGGGCTTCAGACGTAAGATAGAAAGGGAGTTTTAATTTCCAAAAACTATAAGAAATGTTTATCACAGAAGAAATAGGTTGTAAAAAAGATGTTAAGGGAGAGAACTTACCGTAGTTTCGTCACAGACAACAAATCGTCCAGCTTCAATCCTCGCTGGTACTTTTACCGTTGATTCTTCAATAGCAGTTATGCAATGCACGTCTGCGTGGCTTGCCTGAAAAAAAATTGAATAAATGGTAAGAATAAGCTTAAATCTTGGAACAATTTTTCTCAAAGAGCATTTAATTTATCTGTGTGATACGTTTACGAGTTTACGACTCTTTAATCAGATCCAATCAATTGGATTTTACTTGTAATCTCATCAACTCAACTTAACTTACTATCACTACATATATAACTAAAGTTTAGGAATGAGTTCACCCAACAAAATTGCTACTTCAGAACCATCATCATCTTAAGAATCTTACTTTTTTGGATACTGAAAATCTTTATATACCCTGAATGTATAGAGTAATGCGTTACACGTATCAGAAACCCGTGTTTTTTACGGTATTATCTAATATCGTGAACGATGATATGTAACAAATCTACCCTGATCAGATTGCAAGAGGGAATTTCAGTAAAAAATAAGTACGCCAGAAAGCAGTCGACAATCGACAAGGGCTCAAATCAGGCAAAGAAATCTTTGATATTCCCACAAAGTCTTGTTCCTTACATTCTTTCGAAAATTAAAAGGAGATCTTCCACAGATGCTAGCAACTATTACTCTGACTTTACTACCAAACCAGTAATAATACAATGGTTTAGATCCCAAGCTTTTATTTAAAAGTATAAGAATCTCCTTCCGTAACTTCTTTCTTTTTCTTATAGGTAGTAGTATGATTCGGAATTGGAAGTCTGTTAGGAGAGAGAGAGAGAGAGGTAGAGGATTCACATCCACAGATGCGACCATAAGATCACCAATATCAGAAATGTATGAAGAAAGAACATCCTTGTTCTATTCTGTTCGTCTTGCATATAATGTGAATATACTGGGATTGAGTGTAGAAAGAAAGGGAGAAATGTTTCAAAGCCTGATGGATGTATGAGAATCTGATAAGAAGAAAATGCTTCTTTCTTCCTGTTCGATGAAACAAAAAGAATTGGCGAAAGGTTTCTGAGTATGCCGATGAGAATGACTGAGAATAAAAATCCGTGGGTAAAACTCAACAAATGCATTTTTATACTTTCTGATATAATACGAACAAGTCTTAATATTGTAACTTAAGTAATTCACTTGTATGGAATACTTGAAAAATAAATTTAAATGATTTAGCTTTACTCTGAGAAATGAACAATATTACATGTTTGATGATCGTGAAAAGGCTTGTACTTATTTTCCTCTGAAATGTAATAATTATGTAATCTCAGTAAGATTCTTAGAAATAGTTCGAAAACACGATGATTAGTTTTCTTTCAGAAGAAAGCTAGGAAATTAAAAGTGTCAAATAAAGACTCACCTGTCGTGGCAAGTTTTCCACTTCAAGACGCATTCGTTTGGCCACATTGTTTGCCATTAGAAGAGGCTCATTAGGAGTACGAAACCGAGGACAAAATCCTGATCCGTGGGTTGCCATTTGAGCTGGATTCTGCAAAACAACAACACAAATAAACATTTTTATAGTAATTGTCTAACGAGCGAAAACAGAATGTGCACAACTGTCAGAATATTTTTGGCCTTTCTTATTCTCACACTCACACTACTGAAGAAAGAGACGTAGGTGGATTCAACGTACACAAAGGATGACAAGTCTCAAGGTTCAAATCAAATAACTTCAATGTTATTCTTGTTACAATGATATTATGAGCACAATGCGATTAAATGAGAAATCAGTTATTTTTAAACATCGTTTCGTTTCAATCATCTATGAAATTTTGAGCTAGATTGAACATTAGGGTAACCGTGCACGAGCAGCAATTCATATCAATTTTTATAAACTAACAATGATTTTCAACTTAAGCGTTACTCTTTCTAAGTTTAACTTAGAAAGAGTTACAAAATGTTACAAAGAGTTATTAAAACACAATCGCATTAATAATGCGATTGTGTTTTAATGAACCTAATAATATCATAGACAAAAGGATTACGTGTTTGTACATCGTTTTGACAAGAGTTTCCATTAGCTTTCAGACCGAATAAGTCGAAACATTTTCCGCCTTTCACATATAAAATCCTTTTTGATAACATTTAAAAAAAATATTAAATGCATGCAAAAACCAGATTAAACTGGTTTAAATGATGCTATTATTGAGTTTGAATTTCATGGCTTTAAAAGATTTTTTATCAAACAAAACTAAAACAACCCCTCTTTTTCCAAAATTCATTTATTCATAGTGCTTTTTTAAAGGGATTTTTCCATTTCATTTCATCTATAATCCTCATTTTACTTATAAATGACAACAAGAATAGGGTAAGGGGAAATTTCAAATTCAAAATGCGTAAAGGTTACACACAATAAACTATTGACCAAGCCACCATATCGTAATAATACGAGTAAATAAATAAATTTTCAAACTGATGCCAAAATCCAATATTATTTAAACCCTTACAGTAATATACAAGCTTGTATACATACATCACATAAGGACAAATTCAAACGATCAAATACTTAAACAGATTGAAATTTTTTTATCCAAATCTAATCTCATTCATCCCTTCTAGATATATTCAAGGTTTGTGACTAGAAACATTTTAATTTTTTAAATTGAAAGTCAAGGAAGTGTCGTCCTGACTTTATACAAGTACACTTAGTACTGCAGTCAGTGACACTTCAATATTATCTACTATTGGGGTTGGTTTAAAAAAAATATAAAACGATCAATCTAAGATGTCAGAACTTTAGACTGTTATGGAAACCCGTAGTAGCTATGCACACTCTCTTGTAACAAACCAAGCCTAAAACTTCTTTTAAAAAGAGGAGTAGGTATAGGATAGGTAGATGAAAGTCAAGTATGATTCGAATTGAAGACGTGTTAGATGGTAAAAAGCATAAAAGAAGAAAGTTTAGCTATAGTGTGATGAATGAAATTGTAAAATGCGTTATTAACATTAACCATGGAACAAAAGAATGATAAGATTAGGATCAACGAGGAGGATGAAATAGATGAATGTAATAATACTGAGGGGTTTCATAATAATAGAAGAAGTAAAATATAATAATAATGAAATGCTTCAAGCTCTTTCTCTTCTAACATGATGATATAAAGAGTACTTATGCAAGACTGCATACTATTTCTATATAATAAAATAATATTCAAATCTCTCATGTTTCCACTTTACTATTTTGCTTGTAAAAATAATTACTTTATTGCTTCTCCCTATCTTCATTCCACTCCTGTTTTGTTATTTTCTGTTTTATACTATCTGGATCATAACATGACAGAGTGTGATGGTTGGGTGAATGGGTGCACAAGGACTATAAAGTTATACAGAAGCTTCTTTAGTGGAATATTATTATTCTGAAATTAAATATTTGGTTTTTTATGTAAAGCTATGAATATGAGTCATTTTAAGGAAAGGCAAAGAGCGCAGTTTAATTATTATCGGTCCCCTTTGTGCTCAGATTTCCAATTTAATTGTTGAATCTTTAACTAAATAAATTTATTATAATAATATAGTCAATAAAATACTTTACAACAACACAGTAGAAATAAATAAATAAAGACCTGTCCAAAATGAATTTTTCTGACATGCATTCACCTTAAAATGATGCCAGCAATAAATTATAAAAAACTTTTAGGGTTTTAAGCCCCTTAAAAGTACACTGAAGTTATAATGTGTATGACAGAATGTACTATTAAGCGTCAATTGCAACAAAAGCTAAATCCTCAAAGAAAAGAGTACAAGGAGAAAGTTGTAGCAAAATAAAATATCAAGATGTATACAGGAGAAAGATCACAACAACATAACGTCACATTGCATCCACAACCCACAGTCTGATCTTCGTATCAAGTTGCATTTGTTAAAAGACAAATTTTCTCTTTTTGTACCTAAGAGGATGAGTAGAGGAGTCTCATTTAATAAAATATCTCATTTCATCACATTACGACACATCATGACATTCCCATCTTCCATGAGACTCAATCTCACCTAAGTATAGAATCATATATAGCACACCCACTATTGCTTTTTAGTGTTATAAAAGTAGTGGTAGGAGTGGTGTGGTTGTGCCTGGAGCTATCTATTTCTAATATATAATGCAATATGCAGAGACTTGCCCATTTGGAGATGTGTGCATAAAACTCAACCTTAGCTGAGTACACAGCTATTTCATGGAAAAACGTTACCATACAGCTACTGAAAATAATTGAATGTGAATTATATCCAGGAAGTAATATATTTATAGATTTACTTACACATAGAAAATAGGTAGAGAGAAAGTTCCGCAGAAATTGTAGCAGGAGTTACAATACCGAGCTGATTCTACAATTTCCAGCAACAAGGCAAAATAATAAATAAGGAATGGAAATGATGCTTCTTCTAAAAAGAGAAATGTCACGAGTTGCCATTATTCGAGGTACAAAACCTCATTTCATTCATATTATTTGTAACAAGACGATTTTGCTCTCTCTCTCTACAACTCAGGATACCTTTCACTCGAAACTGGATGGTTGGATGGATGGAATTATTTGCTAGAGTTGGCATATACCTTTGTTAATAAATGACAACAGGTACATCAAATATAACTACTACCATTTTATATACACACAAAGAAGCTACATCGGAATGCAAATAGGTAAAAGTATGCAGACAAAAGCTAGACAGTGAAAGCACAAAATAGGTAGGAAAAGAAATAAAAGAAGTTTTTTCCTCTGAACAGATTTTTCTTAAATTTTTTCATTTACATTGAATTTTTTTATTACATTTTTACAGCTTTACTTGCTCATAGAGCATAATTACAATATGGGATGAATCAAAAAATTGCAACTGTTCTTGTTGTAATAATAGTTTAAAAGTATGTATAACATAATAAATGTGATGTTTACTATTTATATTCGGAGTTATTTAAGCTGGAAAATAATTATAGTAAAAAGTTGTGTTTTACAACAGTTCAAGTTCATCCTAACAAAACAGAAACATTTTTACTATTACTCAAACAAAAGTGCACTCAGAATACATCAAACTATCGACTGTGAATAAGTAACATGACTTTGACCCTCGTGAAGTATCCGAAAAGTGAATGAAGTGAACTAAGCATCTCGACATTTCCCTTCATCTTTATCACTCGGGTAAGCAAAGGCAAACCAGCTAGAATTTCAATCAAGTAAAAGTGCGTAACTATGCGTATTCTCAGTTGTATATACACATAAGAGACTTTATATGCATACTATACATACCCATTCCAGATCAACCACCATGAGATGAGATGAAATGAAAATGAAGGAAGAAGACGAAAGCAAAGCAGACTAGGGCTAGGCAAGCCGAGGGTGACATTGAAAAAATGCAGAACCATCAAATTTTTGCATTGAACTTGATAGTTTCCTTTCTCCCTTCATCCTTGATCCTTGACGACGGCAAATAGTTTAGTTATCCTGTTATATATGTTATCTAATGTAAAGTTTGGCATTGGCACGCATCGCATACACCACATCGCAGCAGTGCATTATACAATGTGATTTCTAACTTGGAAAATGAAAGTGAAAGCTATGTTATTCTCCGTATGTGCCGTTACTCTGAAAACTGATACCTTCGTAGATAGCCCATTCTAGAAAGAAACTACTACTGGAGAGATATTACATAGGTCCTTCGTAGTTGCACTGTACTGCATTCTGAAATAGCCTTACTCGATCTTTTTTCAACTCTCTTACATCGTTTTTCTTGTGCATGCATCCTATCTGCAATAATAGTATCCATTTCCATCTCTCTTAAGTGTGTGAAAGCGGTAGTGAAAGATATTCTTAGTACACACACACACACACACATGCAATCACAATGCATTCACAGTGTCAGTTCAGTCAGAAAAGAAGCTTCATAAAAAATGCAATCGTCTTTTATACCGGAATCTTTTCGTATTCAAATAGGTGTTTTTTTCTGTAAGCTTTTGTATTTTTACTTTTTCTTTTAGATATATATGTATATATATATGTATATATATAGTATGATGCGAGTGAAGTAAAATATACACATGAATAGAAAAGGAAGACCAACACCAAGCTATTCAGATTAGATGCACATTCAACATTGACTCTCACTTTCTCACTCTTGACAAAAAGTTTTGTACAATTCTTCGAAACTAGTGATCTCAAGTAACCACTACTGATAAATTGTGAAACTCAACCCGTTTTTGGTGTACAAAAGCAAAAATATCATATCTTCTAGACAAACTTTCACTTTTCTCAAAGTTCTTATATGTATGCTTAAGTAGGTAGATGTAAGTAAAAGTTTCCTTTCTGTACTCGTGTCCTTGCAAGGGTATGGATTAACTTGAGGTTGAAATATGCATGCATGCATCTAGAGTTCTGCTGTATATGGAATCTACATTTTTTACAAATTCTACTGGTTACATTCCTTTTGTTATATTTTGCACTCAAGATTGCCTTATTACTATAGTACGTCACCTATGGTAAGCCATGAGTTTGAGTTGCTGCTGAAAAGTTGACAAGGTCCAAGAATTAGTTTATTTTTCATTGAATAAAGTGTCTCTGAAGACATCTAGCTAACTTAAGCTTTGAAGAAAAACTAATTAATTAGTCAGAAGTAGAACCTCCTTTATGATGCTTTTTTTTAGAAATTGTTATGGAAGTTTTAGTTATTTTATCTCCAAGGCTAAACTCGTTAGTTCATGAATAAAACGGAGATTTGTTTATAGAGAATTAAAAGAGACATTCACCTTGAACCATGGGGAACCGAGACTTGACATAGGACAGACATAACTACAACAAGAATTATGAATATTGGTCTACCTTGAACTGACTACTGCAATCCTATTCATATTCATATTCTGAAAGTTCTAAAACGAATATGAATCTATTATTGCCAAAGTGTCCCAGCTGCGGGCATAATGTGTGAAGGCGAATTTCATGACACGATCAAGCTCCATTGGTCTTTCACGGGTTTTTGGTCTAGGGTTGAGTATATAGAGTTTCAGTTTGTCCACAAACTCCCGTATTATGCACAAACTCACAATTTTTAGGTTTGACTGTGAATGGAAGGAAAGTGCCGAGGGCAGCTCAATGTGTCATGCAAGGTGTTAGTTTTGACAAGCTCATGCGGAAGTCTTAAATCTCCAAGCGTTATAGGACCAAACACAACTTTAAGTATTGATTTCGGCTTCAGTCGAGTGCCCCATCTCATATTTTACACCCCACACAAACTAGTTGTTCTTGTATATAGACCACTTTTACCAACTACATGCACTTATATGTTATTAGATGTATGCACTTTGCATCGACC
Source organism: Isotoma viridis (assembly GCA_034696425.1). Classification (NCBI taxonomy): domain Eukaryota; kingdom Metazoa; phylum Arthropoda; class Collembola; order Entomobryomorpha; family Isotomidae; genus Isotoma; species Isotoma viridis. The sequence goes on from JAQGAA010002839.1 coordinate 7,762, forward strand.
TCACGATCAGCAACCCTTCTATTGCTTTATGCTCTCGTACTAAAAACACTTTTAACAATAGGCAGTACTTCGTTTTTGGAGCACCGCAGGACATCCAAAATCCAATAACGAGTTCACACCATCATATCCTTCTTAAATCCAGTTCTATCAACGATCAACATCGTAATATCCATAATTTCATGCAATCCCCTTACTTTTTCCATTCATAACTGTTCTTGCAAGTCTACCAATTCAATAATTCAAGCTAACCCTACTTTAAAATCCATCACTTTCTCCGACTGTACTAATCCTAAGTGTCAAGGTTTTATGACTTACTTTTGTTACTTGAACTTACTTGAAGCAATAAAAATTTCATTGATTGTGCTGCACTATGCTATAATGTAAATTATATTTTTTTAAGTGTGGCTGTTGTTGTTGCAGGTGAAAACTATTTAGACACTTCATGCTTGACCAATTCTGACAAATTACCAAATATTGACAGTTGCCATTTCCAAAATGTAAAACGATTTCAACTATTAGCCTTTATGAATTTTACGGCATTCAACATGCAGTTAATTCTGATAGGCATTGCGGTAAATTATTTAGCACCAGCAGCATTCAGGTGGAAGACATAGACATCGAATAAGAAAAGGGAAAGCAGAATAAAATGGGATGTAGAAGTAGGAGTGACTGGATTTTCGCAAAAAATAGGACCTAATCCAGAAAGTCGTATGCAAAACAAAAATATTGCGACGCCATGGTACGATCTTGGCAAAGTATGACTTCCTCCTATGATATGATTCTTTTTGGAACACAACACAGTATTCAACAATCTTTTTACTCGACATGTGCCAATTCTACTTGACATTCCCTTTTATACCCTTCAAGTACTACGCACATTCCAGTAACGGAGAAAGTAGCACTTACGGAATTCTCAATATAAACAAACAAATACGTACGTATCTAAAATCCGACTGCATAGCACAGATTAGCTGCAATAATATATCATTTTGGGAGCAATTGTATAAGTTGCCTTTCACACCAATCTTATTCGGAAATGAGTATTATAAACATGGGAAAAAAACTAGAAACAACTTTTACCGATAAATCTTTTCAGTTAAGTAAAGGTAGATACGGTTGAATTCACAAGGTAGGGTCAGTTAATGTGAGAATCATGTTCATCCGGGTCAACTTGTCTGATTTTTACATCACATCGGCATCCCAAACGCTCTAGTATTGTAGTAACCCTCACTCACACAAATCGACACATCATCACTATCACTATTTTAATCAAACACATCTCATCTCAAATATACCCTAAATCGCTGGCTATTGTTGCTTTATGGATTAGTTGTCTGAAAATCCCAGTAAATCAATACATAACCATCCGGCAAAAGAAGAGTTAGCAAAAATATTACATTGTAAATGCAATTGAAAAATGTAAATTTTATTTTTAATTGTAATTTGACATCCATCCACCTCAATAGACCAGAGACCAACCAGCCCAAGAACCAAAATGTTGTCATTATTACCATTTACATAACACATGCACTCGCCATGTCGGCAGTTGGTCAATCAGCAGGAGAGGGAACTTAAGTTCATTAAACACAAGCCTCTCTATTTTGAGTGATATGACTTTATCATCACTACACTGCTACTATTTTTCATTAGAACATAATCGTTAGTTGTTGATCAAAGAGATGACAATCAGTTATTATCATCATCATTGTACATTTATACATAAAGTAACAAAAACATAGATCAGTTACTAGCTATTTCGCTTGCATAATTCCTGTCACTTCCGATATTACAAGAAACGACCCCTGCAATTCACCCTTGCATCGTGTACGAACGTACGTACGTGAGGTAACTCTTTATACATCTAGTACTCTAACATATACGACTTGCATGCATGCAACCCTCAGCTTTAAAATAAAGACATCATCATCATTAGAATATCAATGAATGAAGAGAGAGGAACTTTTTGTGTCATGATGATGAGATATTATTACGTATTCTTTGCAGAGTATCACGAACTATGATGAATGCAATTCATAGCTTTAGTAGTAGTAACAAACCCAACTCATTCTAGCATGTTACATGACTCTTAAAAATTCTTTCAATAAATAATGCTACTACATAAATAACTAAAATGCACGTTACTACATTACACATGTATATGCACATAAGGGACCTTTTCATTCTTGTCCATCTTTATTAATCTGTTGTACTGTGTAGTCATAAACTGTGCATGAGGAAAGGTCGTTCAATCTTTTATTATTGTATCATCCCAAGGGAGAATGATTCAGAAAGATCCAAGGGCAGGTTCATCTACGCAATGAAATACCTGCACTTTTACGATTTAACCTTTTCCACTCACTCTTTACTTTTCCGACTAATCACTTATCCTTAAGTAACTTTATCCAAAATTACCCTAAGTTGCTTTTTTTAAGTATTGCAGATACTTTATGTGAAGGATTTGACTGCCGGAGCGTCTGACTGCTTTTCCATTCGCAAGTAGCTCATTCCTTAGGTACAATAAGAAGCATGGTATACATTCAGAGGCAAAGTCTGCAGAAGCATCTAGCACAACAAATTTGTTTACTTTTAAGAATCGATTTGAATAACTTGTGAAACATAGCTAAAGATAAAATCAATATTTATAAGCTAGGAAATATAAGAAATTTGCTGTTTTTTTCTCTAACATAAAACATCATTAATAAAGAAGGAAATATATAATGAAATGGGATTAAAGTAAATCCAGAACCTATATTATAGTCAATAAGGATGGTTGGTGAGTTCGGTATTTGATGTTTTGTGATAAAGTAAAGGAAGTTTGTCTTAAGAAGGACGAAAGACTGACACCCCACCAGGTAGGATAAAATGCCCAAAGTAATGCAACGCTGTGCGTGTGATGAGTTGATGGTGTGCGTGATGGAGAAAACGCTTGTTTTTCTCTTTTATTAAATTGATTTCTCAGCAGGGAGACTCCATTTTCATTAAGCTAACATTAAAATCATCAGTTTCTCTATTTTCCACTTCCAGCATGTCATAAAGAAGCTTAGCTTAAAAGAAGAAATGAATCTATAAACACTCATTAGCATATGGAATCTGTTTTTAACAGTCAAGAAAATCTACACGAATTAAAGTGTAAACCGTCTTTCTTGAAATGTATTAAAATCCAACGCCATTACAAAATGTTTCAAACTTACACTTGTTTCCTACCGCAAGTTTCAACCCAGGTGGCTTATAAAGCGTAAACACTTATTAAATAAGTATTCTAATAGTTTCGATCTTGTTTCGGAATACTATTAACTGCTTCTGCAAGTATTAAAGAAACCTAATCTGGAGTCATTTGAACTTTTCTTGGAAAAAAAAAACTTGAAGCCCTTCCATTTCATTTTTCATATTCAAAATTTATTGGTTGAAGTGCTCATGGGTTTATTATTTTAAATATTGAATACGATTTAATAATCACAGGAGAAAGTTTAAGACTTAATCAGACGTGTCTATATAAGTACCAAATGGAGTTTCCGATTCGTTACTAGATTTGTCCTCACAATACTGGGTTTGAAAATTTACAAGGCTGATGGTATAATAAAAGTTAGCAAGGGTGAGATTAAACTATACTTATTATATAAACAGGAGAAACTAACATAAAGGCGTGAAAGCCTAGAAATTTGAAGCTTCTTCTGAAATTACATCGTTAGATATAGCCAATGGCCATAGGTGGGCACTCGTAGTAGTAGGCGTCCTTCATGTGCTCTCAAATATCCAAGAACTGTTTCTATAATGCCCTTATTCCATAACTACTACAAGACTGGATAATAGTATTTATGGTAAGGGAGTCAGTAGAATTCATTCTTATAAGTGCACTACAAACGATGAACTTAGTACGTTACAACAACCATAATACGTATTGATTAAGCTATTAATGATCATTGACCTAGTTTTACACGAGATGAATTAAAGTATTCTATCCCCGATTACTCGTTCCATCAGTTTTGAGCCTAAGTTCATTACAAACTAATGATATTTCAGAATGACCATGGCACATCACAGCACAGATAGTTTAAGATAAATACACATACACATACCCGCACTCTAAACCGTACAAGTCCCAGCCACTTCTATTATATCGTAAAAAGGGTTATCCAT
>JAQGAA010002840.1:0-11898 GCA_034696425.1 Isotoma viridis
GGAGGCCTTCAGTCTGCTTTCTTTGTCATTTTTGTTAATACTGCGCTTTTGCTGGATAAAATAAATTATTTACTTGCGTATTGTTTTGTTTTGTGTTTGGGCCCTATAACGCGCAAGCGTTGTAATAGTTCATTAGCCCTTTAAACTATAGGGTTCGTAGGGATAAGAATAGGTATATGGGGTTTTTAACAAATCTAAGTTTCTAAATATTAAATGAACATGTTTTATTACTTTCTTTATTAAAATTAGCGACAAACACAAATATTATACTAGACTAGATACAATATTCTAAATTTTAAGTCATGAATTATCCATGCATGTCATGATTTCATCAAACTTCAAATAAACTTGAATATGAAAATATGATTCATGATGATGATCGTTCGTGTGTCATGTCATGCCTTAAAAATCTCCAGATCGGAAACATTCCAGTCTAGAATTAGTATTAATATTAATAATAATATCATCATCTTATCATTTTAAGTAAAGTAGTCATTCCACAGGATAAGGGAGGAGACAGTCTACTTCTATGACCAAGCTATTCTCTTAATTTCAAATACAAGTGTCTCATGCATGTGTTATATCTTAATCTAATTATCTACAAACAAATTAAAGCTTATTACAACTAAACTATATAACACTACTGTATTTTCCATGTTTAGAAACCCAAGGGACAAGGGCAATTTCTTTTTCATTTTCTTAATGATCCTTCCTTTGAACATCTATAGACTGGATATATAAGTTACCAAAACTGGAGCACAAAAGTATGAAATGCCTATTTTAACATGCCTAGATCCCTTTCACGTTTCAAAATTTAACAAAATCATATCTAATTATTAGTCAGTTTACATAGTTGGCATAAATTTTTAAGTAATAAGCCAAGCACCCAAGCGACTCCAAAGAAATATTAAACAAAGGTGACAGCCACACATTCCACTAATTCCGCATACTTGCGTTTTAGCATCTTATACAAAAGCACAACCAAAAATTCCATTCCTACTACTTTCCCACACTCAATAAAAATGTTCCTTCATGTCAAATTCTTTTCCCTTCCACACGGATCTCATATCCACAACCACAAAATCCAACAACTACTCGACTCATTCATTTCATAGAATAAAGCAGTAGTGTGGAATAAAGTTAACTTACAACCACAGCAGCAGCTGCTTATAAAAAGAACTCTAAATATTTAAAAATATGTTTTTATTTAAAAAACTTTCTTAAATTCTAACCATCATCAAACAACTTTTAAAATGTTAGAAAAAATGGTTCTAATTTTATATAGAAACGTCATCAAATCTAGTTAAAAACTTAAGTTTATGACAAATTCCTTCCTTTTTTAAAAACTAAAATTGTTATTCTTGTTCTAATATATCATCATTCCATAAAAATCGTCAATATTACGTTTTACATATTTTGGAAGGAATTATTAGGCTTAAAAAATCGTGTAAAAGTATAGTAAGCCCAAACCCAATAGTTTTTACGTGGAGGGCGGAGCTATAGACCCGAGAGGGCCGAAGAAGAGATGAGATAGAGAAAGTAGCCCTAGCGGAGTAATCGTAAAATATATTATTATTATCCATTCTACTCTCTTATTCAACGAACAACACTCTCATTTCACACTCTTTAGTTTAGAGATTTTTATATTCTTAAAAACTTATCGACAAAACTTGTCGAAAAAAGGGTAGATTTATAAAATATGACATCGATAATAAAACTGCATGCGATATCTGGAGCAATGGGGGAAAGCCCCCCTTGCTACATCCTGCAAATCGATGACTTTAGATTTCTCTTGGATTGCGGATGGGATGAGAAGTTTGACATGGAGTATATCAACGAGTTAAAAAAGTATGAGTTCTTTTAGTACACAAGTGATTTCTCATTTTACAGGTCAAGGGTCATTTTGAACATTTTTACTTCGTCCGTGTCATCAGTTGTACGTTGGTCTGGGTAATGCGTTTTTTAATATATTGGATTCATTCATAGTTTTTTAATTTAAATTTTTTTTTTACTGTTTTTTAGTATTGACTCAAGTTTCTCGACTCTCTAGTCCAGCAGCTGGGTTGGGTTTTTGAGTGTTTCGCCATTTCTTGTGTAGATGGGCTTTTTTTGCTGGAAACTCTTTGTATTGTATGAAGGTGTTATGTATGAATCAATGCAGTATTATAATCTTTTGTATTGGGTTTTGGACAGCTTTGGGTCTTTATTTTTCGCATGGGCTTTTAGTTATATGTAGACTTTCAACTTTTGATTGACACCACCTTTTACCTTGTTGAACTGCTGACGGTGGTGGTGGTGGTGATTGCATGGTAGTGATATTTGATATTTAGCATTGATTCTTATGAGTTTGTACTTTGCAGCTTTTTTGAAGGATTTAATGCTTGCTTAAAATTAGTTATTTGTAGAAATGTATGACTTGGAAGTGGTTGCTATTTTAATAATTAGTTCATATGCTTTAATCAATGCTTTAAATGTCTTTATAACGCATGCCTTTCTCTTATTAGAGCTGCTAGCTATTTTGAAGTTATGTTTTAATTTTAACAGTATTTTTAGGACTAGATAATTGTGAATGGATTATTATGGATTCTTGTCTAGTCTATGTCACAATGTCACTACTAAATAAGAGAAAATATTGTATCTCAATCTGCAATCCCTCATTATTCGTGAAATAACCTAGTTTTGCTTGGGTAAGAAAAGAAGGGTGAACGAGTAAAGCTCTGCTATGCTGGAGAAATGTGAGAAATGTTTCATTTCCAGGGTGGAAAGACTGGGGCACTGTGATAATAATATGGAGTGAGTGAGTGGAATTTACTGGAAAGTAGAGGGGATATTGAGACAATTTACTTCCAGTTTTTGAGTATAGTAAGAAAAAGAATACAGGATTTTAGGGTTTCCTGGAATTGATTTTTAGATTTTTACAAACATTTTGTAAGAATCTTCCAGTTTCAATCAGTTTAGCATTTATGCAAAACTTAAATACAAGAGATTTTTAATCCTCCATTCAGGCCATAGGGGCATCGTGACCCTTTTTAACAGTATTTAGTGTGTATTATTGCGTTGCAATTTTATGCAGTTAGCATTTTCTTAACTATCTTAACTTCGTGAGTGAATAATTTTTTGTGGAATATTGAATGAGAACTTGTTTGCTTGACATTTTAAGTTCAATTTGTTCTTAAAACCATTTTTCATTTTAGAAGATTATTAAATTTAAGCGATATACCTTTTTAGTTACGCCCCCCATTCCCCAGGCGTACATTGCCAAAAACCTCAAAAATTGTTTTAAGTAGAGACAATTCAATTCAACAGTTGCAATTACATAGTCTATTTTCGTTTTTAACTAAATTATTTTCATTTTTATGTCTTAACTATTTTTCTTTAGTTAAGTTGAGAATTAATGTTGTAGAATTTAACTATGCAAAAGGGAAATGTAAGGAAAGAATAAGTTTTTACATTTTATTGATGATATACTGCAGTTAATGCTCTTCTGCCATACTTCGATTAGTGTAAAAAAGTTTACAGATTTGAAAGAAGTCTTATAAACAAAGCTTAAAATCATGCTCCTGCATCCTGCTATGTTTTTTGCTTTCTTTTAGTTTTACTTCATAATTTATATATCATATCTTTACACTTCTGAATATCGTAATCAAAAATTCATTTCAGGGGAATCACTCCAATCTTGAAATTCTTGATCATAACGTTCAGGATAAATGATGACTAATGACCAATTGATAAGCAACAATGAAACCTAAAAATGTTCAAAATGACCCATGATCCTATCAAACTTCGAAGCACTCTTTGGTAGAAAATTATGAATTCAACTAATCCTTGATTTTTGTCACATTATGTGATTATTTAGGTACAAATACAAGATTGACGCAATTCTGTTATCCCACTCGGACACATACCACCTAGGAGCCCTTCCATATCTCATAGGAAAATGTGGTTTCATATGCCCTGTGTATGCAACAGTTCCTATTTTTAAAATGGGTCAGATGTTCATGTACGATTTGCACACAAGTCGTAACAATTCAGAAGAGTTCGACATTTTTAACTTAGACGATATCGATTTAGCTTTTGAAAAGATTCTTCAATTAGAGTACAATCGCCCTGTTAATCTAGAAGGTTAGTAGCTCAGACAAGTTTCTGGTTTTACTCAATATGTTTCAAATTTCTAAGTTTTCAGCAATAAAATTATTTAATTTTTTTAGGACGAGGAAAAGGAATAACTATAACAGCCCTTCCAGCAGGGCACTCCTTAGGTGGAAGCATGTGGAAGATTTCAAAGGCAGGAAATGAAGACATTTATTATGCAATTGATCACAATAATAAAAAAGAAAGACATTTAAATGGATGTGAAACGGAAACAATTCAGAATCCTGGAATATTCATCACAAATGCATTTAACGCTTTATATGTTCAAGAAAAACGGAGACAGTGTGATGAAAAGCTTATGGGTTAGCTGAATTAACTATTGACCGCTTTATGTTTCCGCTTTCAGTAAATTAGGATTCAGAGTCAGAGCTTATGTAGAATATGCTTTGTTTTTTATATCTACAGGGGTAATGCAACGAACTCTTTTAAGTGGAGGAAACGTTTTAATAGCAACGGACACTGCTTCAAGAGCCTTAGAACTTATCTTAATGTTGGATCAAATGTGGAAAATGAAAAGCTCAGGACTGGCTCCTTATTCCTTAGTTTTTTTAAATAACCTTGCGTTTAACATTACGGAATTTGCAAAAGCTCAGGTAAATTATGAGTCACAAAAGCATTGCTAAATATAGTCGAAAATTAAAATTGCATGTTAAAGATGCAATTATTTGCTGCCCCCAATCGTTTAAGTTTAACATTATTTGTTGATTTTTAATAGATTGAATGGATGGGGGACAAACTTAGAAAATCATTCGAAAGTACTAATGTTAACCCCTTTCAGTTACCGAATGTCCAAATGTGTCACGATTTAACAAAGTTAAGTCAGATTCCAGCACCAAAGGTATGTTTTTTTAATCGTTTTCACAGTTTCCAGATTTTGAAACATGACTCCGTTTTGTAGGTAATTTAAAATATTTTCATTATTTTACAGGTTGTGGTGACAAGTTCAGCGGATTTAGAATGTGGTTTTGCTCGTGATCTTTTTCTTCAATGGTGTCAGGACCCTAGAAGCAGTGTAGTATTGACGAACCGTACATCTCCCGGAACTTTAGCTAGACAAATTATGGACAATATCATTGTTCGAGGTCAGAAGATAGACTTGGAAGTTAGACAGAGGGTAAAGCTTGAAGGAAAAGAGCTTGAAGAGTATCAGCAGGAAAAGCGGAATGAGAGGAAGAGAAAGTAAGTTGCAATTTCTTAATTGTTGTTGTAGCTTCCAGTTTCAATTTATGGGATACTGTCCCTGCCCCCACGCAGCTATTTCACTATAAATGCCCTATTTACGATTTTTACAGAATGAATAGAGTAGAATACGAAGATTCGTCTGATGAAGAAGCTGAAGTGAATATTTCAGTCGTAGTGAGAAAAAATGGGACTATCCAACATGACTTATCTATTCGTCCTTGTGATGGGCTTGTAACAGTCAACGACTCTAGCTTTTTTAGACTGAATAATAATAACCACGTCTCATTTCCTAGTGACAGTCCTCAGAAGAAGCGGAGGTTTGACGATTATGGAGAAGTTATTAGGTATGTTTTATGCTACCCTTGTTATCATCATTGTTAATATTTTATAATTGTTTGATTTTGTCTTTATATTCTTCCAGTCATGAAGATTTCAAAGAAAATCAGAAACGAAGGAATGAAGTTGCCCCAAGGAGTAGGAGAGCCACTTTGTCTACAGGTTCTGATAAATTCGATCCTGAGGCTCCTCCAACAAAGTGCGTAGCATTTACGCAAAAGTTTTCTATCAACTGTGAGGTCATGTTTATTGATTTTGAAGGCAGATCTGATATCGAAGCAGTTGCAAAAATGATAACAGAGGTAAGCCCATTGTTTTTACAGTTGTTTTTTTGTATGAACATTTTATATGGATTGCGTGAATAATTCTGGAACTCTAATTTTGCAGATGCACCCTAAGAAACTAGTTATTGTACGTGGTACTGCCCAGTCTACAAATACATTGGAAACTTTAGCTCAAAAGTTGCTCCCAGATGTAAGCATATATAAGCCGACTATTGGCCAAGTGGTTGATTTATCTAGCTCAGGTCAAATCGTACAGGTTAGTTTCATGTTAATATTCTATAAAGATTTACAATTTAAATTGTACTGACTCATCTATTAATTTGATGTTTTTTAATGATTTTTTTTAGATAAAGTTAAAAGACGTCTCTTCCTTAAGATTTCAAAACGTTCGAGACATTCAAGTTTCATGGGTCGAAGGCAATCTGATTGATGACGAAAGAGATTCAGAAGGTAATATTTTTTAACAATTGACATAGAAAATTATTATGTCATGATTACTAAGCTTATATCTGTAAATAAATATTTTGTTTTGCAGAAGTGGATCCTTTGCGAATTGGACCTGGGTTTGAGCCATTGCCTCCGAAAGAGGTACAAAAAAGTGAAATTGTATTTCTAGTTATAACAATGAATAATTATTTGGAATTAGTTTTGACTTATGACATTGTTGTTTTTAGATCCCTGCACATCAGCCTATGGTAATTAATAGACTACGGTTAAATGAATTTAAAAAAACACTTGCCAAAGATGGACTTGAGTCTGAACTTAAAGACGGTGTTCTTCATTGTGTCTGTCCAAACGGAGTGGTGTATCTTCAAAGGGTAAGTAGAAAAATTATTCAGGCTGAGTGCTATTTTCTAGGTTAAGTGCCAATTACCTTAGAAGTTAAATTCTCAAAACAATTTTTATTGTGACTCTTTACAGGATCCCAAAACCAAGTCAATCCACATCGAATGTGATGGTCTTCCTGAAGAGTATTATAAAATAAGGAGCTTACTGTACAGTCAGTTGGCTATTTTATAGAACAACTGCTCGCTCGGAAGCAAAGCAATAAATTGTTCATTGTAGTTTATATATAATACCTTAAGTACTCTTCGCCAACCAATGAAATCAATCAAAAAATCACCACCATTTTGGAATATTTTGTAAAAAGAAGAAGCGAAAGAGAACAATGCATTTAAATGATATAGGAAACCTGATATTCTTTTAGACTGAAGATAATATTAAGTTAGAGATAAAAACTTTGTCACCGACTCGCATAATGACATTCGTTAAATTTTAAAAGACTTCAGGGCTTCCGCCTAACACTTTTAATTAAATGTAAGAAGACCGGAAACTTCACGAAACTTAAGTAATAACTATGCAGCAATTAGTTGAATATTTTATCCTTATTCTTTATCTTACAATGCTCATATGTGATTGAATTCTCTTAAGCGTGGAATATATAACTATTAATTAATGTTAGTTACGTTACAACTTAACTAATTCTTTAAAAACAGTTATATATCCTAGGCTTATATATAATCCAAATGATAAATATCTACTATATAGTTAGTTTTGTTTGTGTTTAGTTAGTAAAACCTAGATGTTTTGATTTTAACATATTTTTTTGAAAAGATTTTTGGATATAACAAATTATATGGGAATGTTTAAATATTATATAAGATTATGAAATTATTGATGTGATTTAATAATTAAGGAAAGCATAGACCCTTAGAATTTTTAACTTATCTTTAAAAGTAAAAATAAGTTTAAATTGTAACTTGATCTGATGATTTAAAATATAGTGTTTAAACAACCTACCTATGTGTTTGTAGAATTTGCAAGCTATAATAATGTTTAAAAACTACCATTAGTGGTAATAAAAAATGTTTATAAACCTTAATTTTGTTATTTATTCAAATCCGCATGTCATAATAACATTTGTTTAAAATGTTTTGAAACTGCTCCTTACATCATCGAGATTCGTGGTAGCATAATATTCTCTAATAATATTTAACTTTGATTAGAAATTAACGATTTCAAATTGTTTTTAGAAAAAAAGGAAAAAAAAGAATCGAAGTTCTTTTCACGGAAAACCTTGCATTCTTTAAGCCTTTGCTTTCACACTGAAAAAAGTTGCAAAATTTAGTACATAGATTTTTATCCTAAAGTCTAGAAGCTCAAAATGTCACCTTAGAAAAACATTGTAAATAAGTAAAATGTATCTCTTATCCAGTCTTGCTTATCTTGCTTAGGAATACTACTTCGTCCCGACGTACTAGTCACGTACATGATTTCTACCCCTAGATAAAAAACAAAATAAATAAATAATTCATTTCTCTAACTGGACAAATTCTTCTCTCTCTCTTATGTCGAGTCAATTAGCATATTCATTGAAAAATAAAATGCAAACTTTTGTTCATTCTCCCCTTGATTTTGACCTTCTTTTAGAAACATTTCATTCTTACGTCAAACAATGCACAAAAATAACTATAGGTACACCATTCTCTTTGACTATAAGTCGTAGCCTTTCTTCGAATGATTTGGCATTTGGGATGACACAATGACAGCTCTTAGGCCCAGAAATATTAAAACTTTTTTAAGTATTTCCCATTATACCAAAACATTCCTTCTAGTGTTGCGTTGGCCAAACTATTGCCAAATATTGTTCATCAAAATTTTAAAATCTATATCAATTTCTCAAACCTTTTTTTTCAAGTGTTAATATGAACTTGAAACTCTTGAAGTGTAACCTTCTAACCGTCGTTTGTGTCATAGTAGTTTAACAATACACACACACAAGGAATAAGTTTAAATATTTTGAATCAATTTCAAACTCACGTGTTTTTTTCATATTTCAGTTTATCATTTAATCTACTTTTGCATTGATTACCATTTTATAATCCACACGTGGATTAAACAGCGACTGGAGTGTCACTATTTTCATGTATGTTTTTAAGATTGGTTTTTGACGTGTGGATTATTATTAAGAATCATTAGATTACTTTTCCTGACATACTAAATCAACGCTTCCTTTCCTCGATAGTTTTTTTATACAGGTCGAGCTATTTAATATTTAATGTCCTTAATCCTTACAAAATGTTTTTCAAATTGACCCATTCGTTTTTAAACATTGCATTCTATTTTCCAATAATAAATTGACAATTTTACATTATTGAAGTTTAAACTGTTTGTGTTCAATAGTCTTATATATATGTAGTCTTATTACACACTAACTATCCTTGGTTTCTTAACAAAGACGCACAGTTCATTTAAATTTTTACTGCTACGTATCATATTCTTATCTTATGCCCTTGAGTATTATTGAGTCCCTTATCTTAAGATAATCATTCTTTAGCAAGCGTTAAAAAAATTTTATGAGTTTTTACAACATAAATACTAGTGTCAAATGACTCCTCTAAAAAAATTGACTCTAAAAAAGTAAAAACGCTTTATTTTAATTTCTCCTGTAGTATTAGGTTGTACATAAGGCATAATAATACTAGTTTACTAATTTATTTCCAATTCCAAACAAACGGTAACCACAAAATGAGTATTTTTTAACACATACAAACAATTGATACATGAAAGTAACTTGGTTATAAAGACTCAGACTTACTTACTAAATATATATATCAGATAGAGAACAAACTAATGTTAAGTGTAATCGATAACAACAAACGACACGACAAAGGAAATCCGAATCCCACAAAATAAAATACAATGCTCTCATCCCTCCCTGATAAAAAACGTGAATATTAAATTTGATCCTACGGTACATTTCATTACATAAATTTTACTAAATTACGCCTGGTGGGTCCAGAGACTCTAAAAGCTTCTATAACGTCTAACAAACCATATAATACCATTATAGTATCATAAACAGCACAATAATGCTTAATTAATCATACTCTTTTAACTTTTATAAATCAAAACTATTTATGAATATTCTTCCAACATTCTTTTTAAATATTCCAAGCCCTATTTAATATTTTCTCCTTCCAATTTACAAATGGAAAGAATAATGAACGATAAGGAAAGCTTAAGCAACAGAGCAGAAGATAATCATGCCTAAACAATATATACAATGCATTTATAATAATAAAATAACACAACTACAATGCTCTAAAAAATTTACAATAACTACCATAACCATAAGCACGTCGTAGGATTATCATAATGATTCATATTTTATTTTATCATGTTTGTCTCCAACAAAGAACCACTATGATCAGCAACAGTACTCTACAAAAGTACAAACCAGCATCAGCATTTACTTTTCAACTTCGTTAAACTAAAAAGTTTATTCATACTGTTGACTCTTCTATCCAGCCAAGATTACAAAGTACAATGAGTTTGTTCAAAAATTGAAATAATGTGTAGTCTCCAAAGTAATAATAATATTATTGTATATTCTGCTCTGTGTTTAAAAAAGCAAGTTTTGATACGGCATGGCATTACATGATGATGATGATGATGGTTTAAAAAAAACTTAACAATTGAATTGATACTTTGATACCCTCATACCCTCACTCAAACCCTGAACTGTTGAAGTATTATGTGATGATTTTATTTCAACGAAAGAATAATTATTATACAAGTAAAGAGATAGATAGAAAGAAAAAAATATGCTTTGCTTTTAGCTTTAACAATAACATTTTATAAAATGATGATAATTAATTTTTATCTCTAACTACCATTATAATAATATATAGTTTACACAATGTGGGGGTAGGAGGGACATTATATATAGGTAATAGAGGTGACGATGACGAATTATAATATTACAATGCATGCAATATGACTGGAAGATGCTATTTGTTGATAATGATGATAATATTTCAGTTTAGTTTTACAAATTGAACAGTTGCATTATTAACTTTAGTGTAGTAGATGGAGAATTTAAGCTTCTTTTAGTTCTGGTTATTCCTTTAAGAACGATACAAGGATATTTTTTGGACCTACAAGTAGCAATGTTTAATTAAGTAAGTAAAATTATTAAAATTGCAAGGATTATTATTCTCCCTTGTGCTTTTGTATTATTGTCATTCATAGTGCTTTTAATAACTAAAACGGACGGATATCTCATTCTAGTGCAAATCTCTTTATAAGTGTTGTTTTGCATTGTACTTTGTATTGTATATAGTTATTAGTTTAGTAGTAGTAGTGGTTTGTTGAAAGTTAATAATAATGCTGAATGTGAATATTATATGCTAAAAAATATGTACTGAAAGAAGGATAGGATTTCGATTTCAAGGGCAAAGCGTTTCGTAATAATAAGCCAAAAAGCATAAGGCAAGAGTGTTTAGGAGACAAAGCTTGGAATAAGGAATACATCTTGTGTGTTGTGTTGTATTAAAGACACAACAGTTGTATTGGCTTTAGTTATTAAAGTTAGTTAATAGCCTTATTTAGTTATGTTTAGTTATAGTAGTGTTGGTTGGGGTGGTGAGTTGGATTGTTTCTTCCTTATCCAGCCCTCCTCAGAAGAAGGCCAATTTTTAGTACAAAGCTCAAAGCGTACTCATTCAGTGTATTCTTGTATTTAGTATTGCACCCACTATACAAACCCAATAATGTAAACTACTTTTCCATGATGTATAAAACATTGCAATTGTTAACATAAGGAAGCCTTACTAATCTTAAAAAGCTGACTGTTTGTTGTAAAATAATATATGCCAGGCAATAGGCCAGAAGCTTCAATAATAAGAAACTTTTTCAAGCCTTGGATGGATTGTTCATAAATTTAGAAGATGGGAATTGAAAGATGTCTGTTTTTTAAGGATTTTTAATATTTTTTGTCTCTCGATTTCATTTATATTTATGCAGGTGTTTAATTTTCAATCTGGGTATTATTAGTATACATTGGAAATGAATGGAAGTCTGGAAGTAGGTGAAGTGTGCATTTGTTAATAATATATTAGATCATCTTTAAGATGGGTAAATATAGTAATATTCTAATTAA
>JAQGAA010002841.1:0-11896 GCA_034696425.1 Isotoma viridis
AATATATTTATACACTATTTTTTCAATGTATGATTCTTGGCGTTTAACTTAGCTACAGTTTCTTACTAAAGTTTCAAAAGATGATTTGAGTTTTAAAGAAAAAATAAGTTAATGAAAAGAACACAACAAGACTTTATAACTATTCTTCAGTCTGACTAACTAACTAAAGAAGAGCCAAGATAAAAAATTAAATCTGTGGCCTTTCCTGTCAAAAGAACAAGAAAAAGAGTATAGAGTTGAGAAAGAGTACAAAGGGTTGGTTTCGACCAGAATCCGTTTTATAAAACCTTTAACTTTAACTCCTAGCTGAAATAAAAAAAACTCTCTTGGACTTTTTAACTTGACTTTGGTCTTTTGAGAGTTTTGACTCTTGTCTTATTAGTTAGAGTTAAACTCTAAACTTTTTTTCGTCTTCTTGGCTTTTGGCTTATTCTATAAATTATTATCAACCTACTAAATGCTATATACAACAGCAACAGCAAAGAGAGACTTGGAACGTTGAAAAATACAATTCGAAAAAAACTTCTTTCTTTCTTATGTAACTAAATTCGTATGTTATAAAGAAAGAGAAGAGTTTAAAAAAAGTTTTTCTGTCCTTCTCCTGCCTTCGTCGTAATAATAATGATGGTAATGTTGATGATGATGATGGTGGTGGTGTGTTCATGTAGGGCCGAGAGGCACATCGTGCATGTCTCAAGACCCTTAGGGGAGTCCGTTCTTGATTGCACATATCTCACTAACCACAACATTACATTGAACACAAAACCAAAACTACAACAGAAATCTATAAGAAACTTATAACTCTTTTGAATCTAAATCTTCTAACTTCTTTCGCAGCATCTTCCTCTCAGCATGAGAATATTGGGAATAAATCCGTAAGAAAGAAATACACTGAACTTATTTTTCTAATATGCTAAGAATACACCTTTTCCTTCTTTCCTCGTCTTTCTTAATAGAATACAAGAGTAGAGAATTAGTTTTTAGAGTCTGTTGTATTTTACGGGACAACCTTGTCATACAGAAACTAACGTCCCTGGGTACTTAAGTTAGTAATCTTTTAATAATGTTTCTTCTTAACCCTCACTAAAGATGCATATGTGACCGTATCCACTACTAAAATGGGAAAAAAGCATTTACAACACTTTTATGTCGTGTTAACACACAGATTCTATTCATAACTTTTAAGATATTTCTATCGCCTTCCGTAATATAATTTATTATTTATTGTCCAAAAAAGCTACTATTACCACCACCACCAACATGGCTTTGGGTTTTTTAGTTAGGTTTAGTTAGGAAAGTAAAAACCAACTGGAAAAATCATCCTTTTTGTTCATGTTTCATATTTGGAAAATGAATTTTAGGGAGAAGATTAAAGTCGACGAAAGGTTGGTTGGTTGGTGGTATGTGTTTGGTTGTTATTATTCTGTGAAGCATTTACTATTTTTTTTAACTACTTTCTTGATGAATTCCCACGCACCCAATTGAATTCAATTTATGAATATTATATGGTGTTGAAGTGAAGAGAGCAATTATACCTTACATGGTTCAAGTAATGCTTGAGATGTAATCTGATGTTTCATCTGACATCGAATCTGAAAGCTAGACTAGATTTTGTAGAGTTTAACTTCAAACTTGTGCCTCTGGAAATACAGGTTTAGATAACTGACCTTGTGTAACCAGAAGCTATTTACTTTTAAGCTTTCTTGCTACCTGTTTGTTTGTGTTTAAGGCTTTTCAGAGATATAGACAATAGGGTTGGTATTGCTTTCACTTGCTTTCATGTTTTTCTTGTGATTTTTATGATGAGGCCTAGCTATTTTTATGAAAAATCTTGAAAATTATTATTTTTTAGCTAGTGATTTTTTTTCAACAAATGAAGTTTTAAAATTTAGAGAGATTTTCAGAAAAATTTATAAAATTAGGGTGAATGGGGTAATTTAATGCATAATAAATTTCGTTTCTTACCTTCACATGTAAATTGTCCATAGTGTTTACCACTTGATTTGTCTCCACAAACAACACATTCTATATTTTGTCCCTTGTCACCAGAATTAGGAGATGCAGCAGATGAAGCAGAAGAGGTAGGTTGAGGAGGATGGGTTTGGCCTAGTGACGAAAGTCCATTGGAACCATTCATATCATCATTCGGGCTGTTCGGAGTCATAGCAAGTCCTGCACCATTCGATGGATGATCTCTCCATCCCGAAGAGGCCTGTGGGGCGACTAGGGCCATTACATCTGGGGACAAGAGTACCCCGGGGTTTGGTAAAACCCCTGCAGTTGGGACCAACACTTTGTCGCCGTGGCGGGCCGAATGCGGCCCAAAACCTTGACCTGACGGTGGACCTTCTGACCACGAAGGCAAGTCTAATTTAATTGGGATAGGCGTCCTTACGTTTATTTTACTCTGATTTAAAATCTGATTATGATGCGATTGATGGTGACTATGGTGTTGAGGAAGGTTATGGTGGTGGTGATGGTGTTGGTAGTAACTTCCTGGAAAGGTATCAATTTCAGATGATGGAGTTTCCACCTGCACGTTGTTGTTGTTTCTGGAAGACTGCAGATAAATCTGCGTCTCTTCGGGCCTACTCTTCAAGAATAGGCCCGAGGACGGACTTGCACAGTTGACTATTTTGTCAAATTACAAAACTCAAGACAAAAACAAAAATCCCGTGTTTTTTTCCTACTCAGTCTTATTTAATAATAAATGTTTCCAATCCACTTTATCTTTATTACTGCTATTATTGTTCTTAAGTTCCAAACAATTAAGATTACAGAATGACGAATTACTCTTAATTCCTTGATAAACACTTCAAAGAATAGTGTTTAATTAACTACGCTCTTGTTCAAATTTAATAACTTCTGTAATAATTACTCAATATAATGTAACTTGATCTATTGAAATGTGACTTGCTTAAAAAAGTAGTATTATTACCATCATCAATGGCACAATAAAAAACACTATCTCTTTGCAAATAAACAATTCCTCAGATTACAATAGTCTCACTCTCGAGCCTTGTCTAGCTCTCAAGTTTCATATTTTACTCTCGTCAAAATATAATTAAAAGTGTTATTGAACTTTATTAATTAATTTGAGTCATTCAACGTAATTTAATGATTTATCAAAAATTAAAAAAGTGTTTGATAAGGAAGAAGAATTCAATGTTACTGGATAATGGATAAGGTTGATTATGAGGTGAAAGTCACACACTTGTCACTTTATAAAAAAGAAAGGATCAAGTTGCCCCAAATCCATTCACACTTGTAACTTTTTAATACACAATGGAATTCTTAGATGAGTAAAAGTTTATGGGGTGAAAGTGATAATGTAATGATTTAACCCAAGGGTTCAAGTTCAGTGTTGTTGATATTTAGGTTATGAAATAATGATGCCCTTTTGTGTTAACATAGACGACCTTGCAGGTCAGCTAAAATTGCAAAAACCATTTAGATTGGACGTGAGAGAGCTGAATAAGTGTTGAACTTTAACACTGTATTCGTGACGTGTTTCTGATGAGATTTGATATCATCCCCCGTTTACCACAATAACTATTGAGATGATGAGTGTCTTTACTACTTGTCGGACGTGTTGGTTTGGTAGATGTTGTATATGTAAGGTCAGAGTGCAAATCGACCAAGAGGTCACCAACAAGAAAGTAGTGAGTGAGTTGTATTCAATGTATGTGAAGATAAGCAATGTGTAGTAGTAGTATCAAAAGTAGGGTTTGGACTGTGGCCCAAGAGTCTGGTATCAAATGGATGCAACCAGGGGCAACTCAAGCACACGACTGTCCGACCTCAGAGTTGCACGGTTACGACTTCTCTGTTCCTCCAGAGCCCCGCAGGCCAAAGTATAGGATAGAAAATCAAGTACATAATGTAAAAGACATAGGGATATCATCGTATAAGTTATATCGTCATCATCATCCTCTGATATCGCCTTTTCTAAAGAGTGCATTTTCAACATTATTGTACCCAGAGAGTACAAGTGGTATTGCTTAGTAGAACTAGTAGTAGTGGTTAACTTAGTAGTATTGGGTAAGTAGTAGTGGTAACTGGTAACAAGGAGCACACAGGATAAAGCAGTAGTATCAGTATTCAGTATATATAAAGAATGTATGATACTCTAGTTGAAGTTTCGAAAGGGGGCTCAAAGACCAAGCCAAAGTGTGCCTCCTCAATACGAGGGTAGAAAAAGGTTCAACCTATGCGCAGCCCTATGCCATGACTGGGGCACAAGTTACTGCCACCAACTACTTCTTCGTCCTGGTTGGCTCCTTCTTCCGACCCAACAACTGCATACCTCCAATCCAATCTATACTTCAAACAAATCTCCACTGTCTTCACAGATCTTACCAAATGCTCATCTTCGTCTTGTGTCCACTCACAATCCTCTCAAAACATCTTGGCCAGACTCATCTTCACTCTCGTGTCTTTTGCCGTTTGAACTATCTAAGATATTCCATATCATTCTCAAAAAAAAAGGAAAATTTATTTCTTCTATATAATATTATGAGACTATAATAAAAGCGATGACGTACGGAGTAAAAAGTGACCATGGACTCAAGACATCAAGAGAGTTAGCTATTATACTTTACTAGAGTACTGCGGCAAAGAAAAACCCGAGTGAGTATATGTAATAATATGATGATGGTACTAAAAACCAGGAGTATCAGTCAGTCCGGGTATTATATAAGCTACTTCTCAAGTGATACCCGAACTCGGGGGTAAAACGGGAAAAGTCAATGGGGTATAATAATGCATGAGAGAGATGAGCCATAGCAGGTTGAAGAAGTGATCCAGTCCACGATCTCTTGACACGCTCCACAGATTGATCTGGCAGAGGTGGTCACCCGGGTTCATTGGGTGTCAAGAAGCCAATGGCACGAGTGCGAGGGTGGAGCACTCCGATTTCTCGGGGAAACGGGCATTCCCTTTGCGTCTGCGTTTCCCTTTCTACTACCCGATTTAGTAGATACTTTGTAGTAATAATACAAAGCATATGGAAAAATATTGGACTACTTGAGGAGAAAACTAACCGGATGAGAGTGTACTATCGTCATAGTAGAACTAGAGTTCTTCTTGGCTCTTTCATAGTCTTCCTAATCGTCACTTAAAGTTAGACAGGATTCTCTTCTTATTATGCTCGTTCGTATGTATGAAGTCACATTACCCTTTTTCCTAAAGTTTGAGTGTTATTCTGAAATTTTTTATGAGATTTGAACAAGTACATTCAAATAACCCATTAGGGTATGAATCTACACCGTTAATTTTTACGATATTACCAACCTAATGTTGTTTTATGTTGGTAATGTTGGTTTTATCTTAATACACATATACTTTTTCTACATATTTGATATGATGGGTATTATTATGGCAAGTTGTAAGCAAACTGGATGCATCTTCTCAAACTCTCTACACGTCAAATCAGGATGTTTGAAAGCTTTCATTATGTAGGAAAATAGGAAAAAAATCTTGATACATTATACAACAAGCAAAAGTTTGCTGGTTCGACTAAAACTCGAAATGATGGTATTAAAAAGACATACACTTTTAACTGAATAAATAATAATAATAATAATACACATAATATCATGAAGATATTCAAGACTGAAAGAAAGATAGAGAGAGACGTTTTAAACATTCTTGATTGGGTAACAAGGGTTAGAGTTCATCTTGATAAGGAATCAAGTATTACTTGAAAGACTGTTTTGGATGAATGCGGTTTACGTCTTTCTTTGCAAATCCCCTCCTTCCTTAAATCAAATTATTTGCTAAAATTTTAGCCTTATACAAGTTTATATTTTGCATATTATTTTGTTTGCACGTACTCATCAAACTATTGACAGGATTCACTAACAGTTCTTGTTTTTATATACATTTTTAAACAAATCTCAAAATCCCCAATACAGCTCTTTTTCTTATTTGAGGTACAAAAGATAAGAGATAAACATAGGAAAATTTTTATGTACTGTACCGTTCTAAGAAACAAAGTAACGCTTACTTATTAGGTAAAATTGTATAATTTTCTTTAAAATCCTGTATTTTATCTCCCGTTGTGTAATCAATATTATACACTGTGTTGTAGAAGTAGCATATGGGAATTATGACCAAATAAAACAAATGGACCCACTTAATCAAACAACAACTGTGACACTTGCAAGTTGCAGTTTTCAATGTTAGGTAATCAAGTAGTGGTGGCAGTGGTAAAATATGCATCACATCCCTGACTGATCCCTCCAGGGTTTTATGAGTCAATGGTCTTTTATCCTCCGAAATAGTTACGAATTGCTCCCTTTATATTATATCACCCAGGACTTTTCTCTATTCGAATCATTTATGTAAATGTAAATCCATCTCATTCAATCTATCCTCTTGGCCTAGTATATAATGTTATAAGCAGCAGTAGTAGTAGTTTTTGGTGTTGGTGGTGTCTTTTGTGTATAATAGTTGGGAACAAATGTGAACAACATTAATTATCTTTCTCGTAGTTTGTAATTTAACAAAAGAGCCAAGCTTTTCCAACGAATACTGTTCTATATTCACAACGTCACAAGTGCAATATGGTATGACAGTAAGAAGAAGGATGACCATAGGGGTAAAAACAGCCGTAGAGTATTTTGGATAAAGTCTTATCGTCCTTAGAAGAGCTTATTTTATACGAGTTTATAGAGACAGTGATAATGATTACATTTTGGACGGGAAATTATTGGGAAATGTGGTTTTATTCATTATGAAACCCTTAAAATTAAGTAAGTTACCCTTCTTCAGAGGAAAGAAAAAATCTCGGTAGGAGCAACCAGAAGCAATTACACATATCGCATCGGTGCAATTGGTTTGGTATACTGCTTGAGATTTTTCATGGTTTCTGAGTCATAATTGATATTGGTTGGTGTTGTTGCTGGCTTCTGCTGGTGTGATTTACTTTTGGAGAGAACAACAGATGATGATAGAAAGTAAGTAAAGGGTGCAAAGTACTTATTGCTAGTCTATATGCACCAGTCATATTATAAGAGCCACCCCTGTCCAAGATTGATATTACACACGATGAGAAAAAAACTACAAAACCTTTCTCCGTTCTTCCTACCAAAGCCAAATTGTCATGTCACAGTTGACAAAAAGAGGAAACTAAAACGCAACGAAACAATCATCACAAGAACTCAATCTTTTTGTCTAGCTTTTCCTGGGGTCCGAGAATACATTCGAATCATCAAATGACAAAGGACTGTTGTATAGTGTGACTCCGAAACAATTCACTACAGCAAAATGCTAAAATACAATCTCTACTACCCTGACTGACTCTGAAAGTTACTGCTATTGCAACCACCACTACCCTCATTGGAGTGTCTTTACCGCAATAGAATGAAATATAAAACACGAAACATGTATCCTGTTATTTCCAATGTTCTTTCTCTGTCACATTTCATAATAATTTTTCACACCCCTGACTCCACTTTGTTCCTTATTATTCCTTTTTAGGCTGGTTACAAACACCGGTGGTTTATTTTGTGGTATATCTCGGTGTGGTTTTGTAGTATTGTTGTACAGTAGTGAGGGAGGAAAAATAGGGTAAAAATGCGAAAAAACTAACCTGCCCCACTTTACCATACTTAGCATATTAAAGGAAACAACTGATTTTTATGACAATGCTCATAATAATATTATTATTGTGATAAAAAGCATTCATTTTTATTATTAAAATATTAAAACATTCGTTTTTATCTTTATTCCCATTTACCGAAATCAAATTACAAAAAAAGTTGTCAATGGGTAAATTAATGCATGCATGTCTCCTCTTTCCAGCTATTAAGTTGTCTACTCACGGATAAAGTTTCAGATGTCATCAAAACAATAAATTGGATTTTTGCATAGTCAGTCCCTATATTTGGATATACACACACGTTAGGTGAAGGGTCTAATTTCATATGGTAATAATAGGCAATGAAATATAATTTTAAAGAATTTTAGTAGGATAATTTTAGGAGATATTTTATTACTAAAATAGGTTTTAACTGGTTTGCAATACTACAATTGTTGTTTTTTATCTAATTTGGGCTTTGTATTTCCGGGGCATCGTAAAATTTTATAGTATTACTGTATTATTATTAAAATTCTTGCACAATCTTTCCAACATTTCCCAATGATTCTTTCTCAAGCTTTTTGAAAAAGGTAATTAGTACTTATATATAACCATATACTTAAAAGTTACACTATACTTTACAATAAAGGGCAAAAGAAAGGGCTTTGCTATTATTTTTCTTTTGACGAAAAGATCACAGTAATAATAATTATGATGAAGCTCTCTTAAGAGCAGGTTTCCACTCTTCTTTATTATTTTCTTTTCGCATTCAAAAAATTACA
This sequence comes from Isotoma viridis, assembly GCA_034696425.1. Taxonomy (NCBI): domain Eukaryota; kingdom Metazoa; phylum Arthropoda; class Collembola; order Entomobryomorpha; family Isotomidae; genus Isotoma; species Isotoma viridis. Next base: position 8,365 of record JAQGAA010002841.1, read on the forward strand.
ATATGAGTTATATACAAAATGCAAACAATGGAACATTAATCATCCAAGAGTACTTTTCGATGGAGGTGGTGTACCTATTCCTAATCCTAATAAAATGTCTACTTGACTATGGAACAAGACCATTATGACAGAAATCGCCCTTCTTTTTAATTGGCCCTTATGTTCTTGTAGTAAAATATAAACTAGCATTGTCATTCTGATACTTGTGTAGATTGTGATTTTGTGTATAGTACACCGCTCTTTACGTATAGAAAATCATCATGCCCTTAATTACATGCCTGTTTTAAGATGTGTCTTTTCTCTACTCGATTGAAATTCCTTTTGTTACCTTTACAAACTGAATATGGGATGGGTCATTTACCTAAGCAAAGGTGTTCATCATCAAAATATCAAAGGCTTATTGTAATATATTAAATATACTCCTACATAGAAGCCTTGATATGTTAAATAAATTTCAAATGTATAGAAAACTCATCTAGAGAGTAAGTAATGAAATATGTAGATCATCAGAAGCCAAGAGAGCAGTTTAATATTCTTATGTGAATAATTACCAAGAGGAATAACTCATCGTGCAGTAATTTAGACAGAGGATTGATGAGTTAGATCACTTTATCCTTTGCCGAAATTAAAACAGGCGATTGGAATTAAAATTACATCCTTGTGATTAACCCAATAGTAATAGTAGTAGTTTGTAGTAGTGGCAATTGTAATCGTATTGTAAGTAATGTGTTGCAGGATTCGATGGGGGTCTAAAACTTTGTACTTTGAAATTGCTACGGACAATCCAAAGCTATTATCACTACTAGCATCATCATCATCATCCTCATCACTACCTTTTGAACTTAAATGAACAATGAGCGTAACCTGTGAGTTAATTAGTTACTATATTATATTACCTAGTAGTATTATTCTATCCGCTTATAGTATTAAGTTTTGTAGCAATAGTTTCAAAAAGGATGATATGATACCACCGTGAGAGTAATTAATCATTAATTCTCTAGGATGAATTTCTATCATCATCATGCCATGATTTTAATCTTTCTTGAAGCACGCTCAGCTTACTATATAAGTCCCTGTAGAGTTGTAGACTACCCGCCTGCGACTTCTTTCCTTCCCTTTGCATAATGTACTCTGATGATAATTTTATAAATGAGAGAATTCACATATGTAATATATACTCTATATAGCTATATTCCTTTATAATAAGGAAAGAGAAATAACTGAACATTTTTAAAAATCGAAATAAAACTATGCGGGGAAGTTCACAAAGGACAAATTCCCAAATACTTTTGTGGATCTAAAGGCATTTCATTTATTTGGAATATCTTCAGTCTGTAAATGAAGGATAAAGATCTTAATGAAAAGAAATAAATGCAAGGAGATGCATCTATCTCTACCGCACTTGCCTCTTTTTACTCTTTGTCTGTAGGATTTATAACTCTATAATAATACTAATAATAGTAACCCTACAGACAATAGCATAACAAAAAAGCAGTCATATTTGCTATATATTTAGTAGTATTTTTATTACTAGATTTATCAGGTGCATTTTATAATCTATATGTGCCTAAAGCTAAAAGAGCCAATTGTGAGATTTTGGGAACATATCCAACCAAATCTCTCTCAAGAGCTTTTTAAAGATTAGCTAGAAAAGAGAGTGGAAAGTGTACTGACTAAAAACTAGGAGCTAAATAAAATTCGACTACTTCAACCAAGAGTTTATGGGAGTATTGGGAGATACTGGATGATTTCTCTTGGAAAATGTTTGTCGAAATTCCGATGGCAAAAGAGTGAAAGGATTACGTTAATTCCACAAAATTAGCTCTCTCCAGTCTTTTTTCCACAATAGAGGTTTTTCTATATTGTATGGGTGACTCTTTGTCTAAGTATACATAAGACTATTGTTATTACTACGAGGGTGATTTATATTTATAATACTTAAACGAAAGTAAAAACCGCTGCTGGAGTTCTTTTTCCTACTCAAGTTTTTGGTTTCAGACTTTCTGAAATTATCGTCATCACGAAGAACCAAGTTAAGTAGGAAGCTGCTGAGGGTTGCTTAGACTTTTATATCATCCTCTTGATGAAGTGTGTATATAGTTATATAAGCGATCGGGTTTCATTTCCTACTAGTTTATATATTGTGTCAGATTCTTACCTAACCGAACAACCCAATGCAGATTATACTATAGCATCATACCTACTTAGAACAAATAACAAAATACTTTCCTTCCCTAAAAGTCTTCGTGGTCTTTTACTTTTTAAGTCTGAAAAATAAGTCGACGTTAATCCTCCTTTGTTTTCCACTCTTAATTATAAGTTTGGTATATCACAAGGGAAAAAACGCCTTTTGGATACTTGAGACTTAAAGAAGTTTTGTGTCTTATATTTCTTGCTTTTTCTTAAATATTTTAGTAAATGAGTTTGCTTACACTTTTGTTTTAGTTTCTTTCAAATTTAAACTTAAAAAGGAATTGAATCAGAGAAAACTCTAATTAGAAAAGAAAATATTTAGACTTTAGATGACAAAACTTTTTAATCTTATAGAGTTGAAGCTTTCAGACAAAGATTTTATCATGCTGTAATTTAGAGAAATATTTATTTTCAATTATTTTAAAAGTACAAAATAACAGAATGCTTGGGTGCAAGAAACACGGCAAAAGCTTAATTCATGTTTCAATCACATATCAAATAAATATTAAAAACAAAATAAATGAACATCTTCCTTGTAGAAATCCAATTTGGTATATTCTCACATGCTTTTAATTAGAGGAAGAAATTCTTCTCATTAAAGTAAAAAGAGACTTACTTTATAACTTATAACAAAATAAAACTTTAATATTATGTACACACACATATGGTTTGGTGAAGTCAAATAAGTATTTAGATAAAAGACCATCATCATCATATCAAGATCATTATTTCCTTTCTCCCAGGCAAGCTCAGGTCTCTGAGTTTAGAACAGTCAAAGAGCTTCTTTTCAGAAAAGAAATATGAACTACCCCAAAGCAATATTCTTCAAACAGTAAAGGTAGTATGGGGTTACTTTTACTTTCCTCTCTTTGGTGAAAGGCGATATTGACAGTTTCAGTGTGCATTATACAGAAAGCCTTCTTCGTATACATATACTTTGCATAAAGGAAAAACAATTTGCCAAAGGATTTTAGTCTAAGAATATGACAAACTTGTTGTATGCTCTCTTATGATGATAACATAATGAAGTAAATCTCTAAGGAAAGTATTATTTATATTTCTATACTTTTAATAAGTAATAGCAGATCTTTTGAATACCTAATATTGTTTGAAATTAAAAGAAGTACAAACGAGTATATGATATAAATGATGAGTAGTAAGACAGCAGATAAATACGAATATTTCATGTAAAAACCTTTGGTTCATTACTATATGCTTATGTATATACAAAGGAAACGACTCCTCTGAGATTTGATCTGATCCTGAAGAACTGTAAGAGATAGATTTTGTTGTGGAAGGTAAAAGTAGTCGAAAACCGGGTTTTTCCTCGGTATCAAAT
>JAQGAA010002842.1:0-11895 GCA_034696425.1 Isotoma viridis
TACTTTACACATAAAAAATAGCACATTATCATTATAAATATAGAGATGTGAACACGAGATACTCAGTTCTGAGAATCCTGCGAGGATGCCCTTGTAGTTGTCCGCAATCAACCCTGAACTTTAAAAGATTGTATGAGTTTTATTTTAAAATGTGAATCAAAAGCGTTCGTTTTAATTCATACACTTTGACAGTGTTATTAGAGTAGTTGCTGATTTACAATTCTCAGGCATAAGCTTTTCAAGTAAATGTAAATAACGTAACTTAATATTACTTGTCTATATATCGAATGAATATTGCCAAAGACTTGACTTGTCCCTGAACAAATATTTAGTTTTACTTGAACTTGAACTTCAATTGATGATGAGTTAGATGATTTATTAAGACTTGGTGATGAAATAATTCTAAATGATTTTAATCATGATAGGAAATCAAGCTCGAAGTCCAAGAAGTACGTTCTCGAAGTAAGCGTCAAATACCATTTCCAAGAACACCAACTTATGGCCCTGATGTGGAAAGAACTGAAGGTGGAGTACCAATTGTTGAAAGGAGTTACCTATCTAGTGCAGGTGTGACTCTTACCCCTAGGTTTTCTGCTGTTCCAACTACCGAAAGCGAAGGCTTAAGACTTTATGAAGGACTTGTTGAAACTGGTAATTTAAGAAATTGCATATATGCATGTGCACAAATATTTCAAATAAATTAGATTATAGAGGTGATAAATTTTAATGAAAATTTTAATAAATTTTCCTAGGTGGAAGAAATGAGCCTAAAAGTTTGGACTTTGCCCAAAGAGAAGGATTAAGACCTATCCTACCCCACCATACAGTCTCTGCAGCCTGGTCTGAGAAAAACGAAGGAAGGCGACCAAGACTTGAATTGAAATCTGGTGATGGCGAATCTTCCGCTTTCAGAATCCACTCAACCTCTGGACCTCAATTCGCTGATGAATTGTCATACACAAGATCCACAACTTCTCGTCGCTCTAGTAGCTCTGTGTCCGGGGCTGGAACTGGATCAAGCACAGGTTATCAATACCAACAAACTGGTAGTTCTGGAAATACTCTAGTTTCTACTGGTGGTGGTTCTTCAGGAGGAACATACCATAGGAATTCTAGAGTTCCTGCAACCGCCGATTTCCTGTACCCTAAATCTACATCACAGACACGATCTATTCAATATCCTCCACTAAGGAAGCTTTCAGTTGGGGATGGTGAAGGAGAGGTAAATAATAAATATCCAACCCCAATCGCAATTTCTTATCCTAAATTTAAACTTTCTTATTAATTATTGTATCAAAAATTGTGTTTTTTGTTCAGGTCATTGCTAGGGTATTGCAAACCGACAACGAAGCTGAAACAGAACGACCCAACTCTGCAATTGCATCTGCCACCCATGGTCAAACCGCAACTGCTGAAGCATCATCCACCAGGACAAGGACCGGATATAATCGTAGGCAGAGACAGCATCAGCAAAACCAAGATGGCCAAGGTCCAAGTGCTACATCTTACACAAGAAGTTACTCCAGTAGACGAGATGGATCGAAGTACCATCGCAAAGTAAATAGAAATAGAACTGTACCATTTAGCAAATATTATACTAGCAATGCTTATCGTTCAACAACGCTCCCAGTAGTATCAAACGTAGTAGTAGACTCAATTAACCCTACCCTACCCACACCTCGATCCCAGTCATCTTGGAGACAACGAAATCAATTAAATTAACCCAATAACTCATATATACAAAGTTCAAACTTAATATTACTCAAGAAAAACGTAGGTTAACTGTCATGCACTACAAAGCAAATCATAACACTTGAATAATCTTTTAAAATAACCTACACGGATAAGCTTTTTTAACAAGCCAAAGCGAAATAACCCACCTGAGCTGAACATTGCTATGATATACCTACAAATACAATCCTTGCGATTACTTTTGCCATAATACAAGAAATCATCACCTCGCTAACAAATTAAAGACCACTAAACGCTCTTTCATCCTTGCAAAGCAAAACTTTTATTGTAGTTAGTAGTAAAGCAATTCTCTTAATTTTTCTACTCACAATTTATTAATTTCACTAATTCTAAATTTAAAGATCCGTTTTAATCAAAAATGAATTTCTTCTTATCAAACTGAAAAGTACCTTATGGATGTTTTTACGTTACTCATTCCACAAACTTTTTTGAAGTTGTCCTTTATTTTATTTTCATGTAAGAAGGTGAATAGATACTACAGGTTAAAATGTTTATGAATAAATGTGAATAAAAATTGAAAAGTTGTTTTAAGATTTAAAATCCTATGATGGAATTTAATTTATTTACGAAATCAAGCGTTTAGTGGTCAATTCAAGAATGTAACTTGGAATTTTAGTAGGTATATAGGTTTGAAATATTATTATTACAGCCTTTAGGTCATAATCTAACATACTTTGTACTTAAATTTAAATATTGTACGCCGATGACCTTGACATACTGACCTAGATTTAGATGTCATTCATTAATGCAAATCACCCACATAATATTATAGCTTAATTTTCTCATCCTTCTGTGTATTCTTAACTAACTAAAAGCAGTCTGGCGCTTCTGATGAAGACTCTGGAGAAATCTCAATCGTTAAGGCAGAGGCCTGGGTAGAAGGACCTAAACCTGTTGCAGCTCACTATGTCGCTGATGTTTCGAACTACACAACCGCACATCGACATTATGATGGAAACGGCAGACTTCGCAATGCTGATGGAATTTTTGCAGCTTGGCGTCAGGCTGACTGGATGCAAGCTGACGCTTCTGGGGATGGAAGTAAAACTTTTGTACTGTCACCTAATGGTGTTCTTACCGTGAAACAAACTGGATTATATTATATTTACGCTCAAGTACTACAAGCATTCTCTCAAATTATCAAATAATTACGGCTTGAGAAAATTCACTCTATTCTAAAAAAAATCCATTTTTTTATTTGTTAGATCCATTACCTCGATGAACATGACATTAACGGTTTCACAGTTCAAGTCAATACTGATTCATTCCTTCAGTGCACAACTATGACTGAGACTTATCAAGCTGGATCCAAATCTAACTCTTGCTTTACTGCTGGGGTCAATTATCTCAAAGAAAACGACAGGATCACAATCAAAGACATTGAAACTAATAGATATTCTATTTTCAAGCCTGAGAAGTCATTCTTCGGATTAATGAAACTTGGAGAGTCCCGTCGTTAAAAGCATTTTAATGTAAAATGCTTCTATTTGAAAGTCACAAAACCAAAAAACTTAATTGTTCTCAACAAACCAAGCAATACAAACTTCAAAGAAACAAACGATTCCTATTTTTCTTATCAAAATAAGATAAAGTACAAGATGCATACAAAATGTATGTTTCTTCTCAGTCAAAATGTGCCAATAAATAATGCATTTATCATTTATTTTTCAAATGAAAACTCTTAATGATTATTAATGATTTGATATTCAGTATTCAGCCGCAACACTTGCATACGTCTAAAAGTTAAATATTCTCAAAATATTGCAAAGTTGAAAAATGCAGCTGCTTTGCAGAACACTTCCAGCTCTTTTCATATCAGATTTAACAGATTTATTCACTTTGATAAACTGCAAATTTGCCCTTTGTAGATTATGTAAAATTTAAGAGACCATAAAATCACATAGGCATTATTCGGTCTAACAAAGAAAATGCACATAATATAATAGTTTGAATAGAACATTGAATTTTGGCCAAAATGGTGATTGAGCTCTTCGAAAATATGTTACAGCCCGTTTCGATTTTCCGGATTTATTCATTTCATGTTTCATGCTAGGACTTGTCTAAAGATAAGTTTAATCATCTCAGGGGTCAGGGCAAATAGACAGATAATATGTCCTGAAATTCATACTGATTTTAGCAGTCCTATGACGTATAAACAATAATAGAATAATTTATTACGTCCGGAAAATTAAATTGGGCTACAACAAAAAATCCACAAAATAATAACGTAAGTTTACACAGATATTAAACAATACCAGCTACACGTTTATATAACTATAACTAACACAGAATATATACTAATTACTGTATTATGAGAAAAAACAATAATCATATAATCAACTCAGCCAATACTACAATGATTTGATCGATAGTTCCTTTACTTGCTTGCGTGCGTGCAGTTGCTTCACTATAATGGATTTAACAATTAGTCAAAAAATTGAATGTGTGACTAACCTATTTTGCCTGAAAGAAATATTGAGACAAAAAAGGATGAACAAGTCAGATAATTTATGTCGTTTTGGAATGGGTAGGATTACATTTAGTTTAATAAACTAACGATAAAGTGATTATTACTCTTTTGCCTAACTAACTAACTATACACTATTTTTTCCAGTAGGATTGAGTCCGATAATATATATTAACAATGATAATAATCTTATTTACATTTGCATATCGTTGTCTTTTCATAGGACAACATGTAGTGTACCCAGTGTACCTGTGTACCTCATTTTCCTTTCTACTAACTCATTCATACAAAATCACAATTAAGGAAGTAGGTACAAAAAGGATTATTCATATTTAGTATTTGATAGCCTTAATTGCACGGAGAAAATGTCTTATTTTAATCCATTAATATATATCAAATGGTTATAATGGTTTACTATTAACGGGCTTGTTTAATTACGGAGCGAAGTTATTTATATATTAATTAAATATGTAATCGAAAATGAAAATTAATTTAAAAGTCAAATCGTATCGAATGGTTATTAATTGTGACTCGACTTACAGTTACGATTACGACATCGAAAAACTAAGGTCGAATGAATCGAACATCGATCGAAAATTAACATCAAATACTTTAGGAACTGTATAATAAACAAGATAAGATTTTGATTTTCTTTTTCTTGAATGCATACGTTCACATATTTTGGGGGAATTCGGAATTGCACAATAACAGTTAATTTATATCCAAAATTCTTCCCAACAAATTATGATTGCTAAACAGCTATTCTTCATCTAGAATCGATTTTCGAAAAATGGGAAATCTTTAGATATTGTACGCTAATTTGCTCCTCAAATGTAATAAGAATATATGTAAGTATAAATTGTTTTGAAATTGTCCAAAATGAAATTTAGATTTTGGATATTAAGATTATCACAAAAAACCAGCAACTTATCTAATTGTTTAGCATGTAACTGACTTTACTGAATGACTGGAGAACTGTACTCTGTACTACCTTTTGTCAATTTTAAATTTGTAATTCTGTCGATACTGTCGAAATTCATGTCAATTTCAACCTTCGTAGTATCCAATGTTAATTTCTGTCGATGTTTTCTTGTTCGATATTCGATGTCTTGACCATACACGCTGTGACTCAGGTGAGGATAAGAAATGATTAGATTTTACTTCTTTGGAGAATTTCGCTACAAACTTACTATTTTCAATGAAGTCCTAGAACCCAATTAATTCCTTGGACTAGAAAGTAAATTAAAGGCTGCCAACAAACAAGCCATCTAACCCAGTCAAGAAGTTGACCATATAGAACATGGGGCTTCTCCCAAAAATTATTCACCATTCTTTTCAAGTCAACTTTTTCGTTACAATATGGACAAGTTTGTTTCTTCCCTACAATGCACCATCCTCGAATACAAAATTCATGAAAGACATGGTTGCACGATAACCTATATGTGTCTTCAATTACACCTTCTTCCTCTTCATTCACTATAATTCCATTCCCACAAATTGCACAGATTTTTTCGTCAAGGGTCTTGGATGGAAAGCCGTCTTTAGCATAGTAACCTAATAACAATCATCAGAATAAGAAGTATGAAACTTAATTGCGTTATTCTATTAAACTGCATTGCACATGTCGTAAAGATAAAGATGCATAAAATAACAAATCTTTATCTTTAGAAAGTATAAGTATCAGTAAAGTCGGCAAATAAAATAAAAACTAACCAATTTTTACAGCCATTTGATCTGAGCAAATCTCAGCCAAATCCCTTCCAAGCACACCGTAATACAGTCCATAGAAAATTAACATCAAAGCGCAATCCATCCAAGTGTGGGGACTAGCGCCGAACAGAGCGTTCAGTCCCATAATAGTAGACATCATCACAAGGTAGCCCGCAATCCCCATGCCGTAAGACATTTTATGGATAAGGTAAAACCATTTGTAAACTAATCGAGGAGTAGTGCAGATCAAAGGCTTTTCCAAAGCCTTTCGGACTACAACTCCAGTTATTGAGGTGAAAATTAACCACGAGAGTATAAACCTATACCATAGGTTGTAACCACTGAAACATATTGGCACTATCCACATCCCTAACAAAGTTAAGAACATGTATGACCTGTGAAATAAAATAGAAACAATGGTCATTCCATCAGCATCGCCCAGTGAATAACACAAATATTTTAGAAATACAAGTAATTTAAGGTTTTAACCTATAATGCCGTTTCTTCCACTCGACCAAGACGATTTGGGCTATCAGAAGGGTGACAATTAGGATGATAAACATTTCCGCATGCATTTGCTCATGACCCTTATGCTTCTCATGAAACTGCATATGCTGCCTCCTCAACTCTTCCTGAGGGGTCAACTCACGTCGGAACCTTTCTTTTTCTGACTCTCTCAATTCTTCCATCAAATCTGCTGGTTCGTCCATTTCAAAAGAATTCACGTCCTAAACAAGAGAATCAGAGATGAACTCAAAAGCTAATAATAACTAATTATAGATTTAGATTGAGATTGTTTATAATTTAGTATAAAGGCATCCTTAGCAAACTATTTAATAAAAAACCATGCAGAGATTTAGTACAAGTACAAAGATAATAGAAGCAAAATTAGTGGAATAGAAACTAATGTACAAAACTTTCAATTAATTTTAAGAACAGCTAAATTGTAAGCTTTTAAGAAATATTCTGTCTTTTATAAGGTGAAATTGAAATAATTTACTTAAACTTGGCTATTAGCAAAAAGCGTTTAAATTAAATTGTCATCCTATATTCAATTCTATACTAAATGTAAGATAAGTAAGCTAACAAGCAAAGTCAAAGTGTTAATACATTAGATAGAACGAAGTTATTTTAGAGTTCAAATATTCAAAATTTAAATTAACGCTGCAATAAACCAGAGAAACTGCAAGTCACCTAATATATAAATTCAGTATTGCACTGTTGCAGCCGATACTCTTCATTATATTTGCTTTTTGTTAACTTATTATTTCACCTTTCCATTTGTACATTCCTCTTTTGAATAAAGAATAATTCAAATCGAAAGCCGGACGATGGCTTTATTACCTTATGGACAAATGCCTCGAGTAAAGGTTTTTTACTGCTAGAGACGATCCCAATGACAATGACAAAACTATGTGCATGATTGATTGAAAACATATGAATGACATAACTTGATCATTAATTGTTATGTAAACCATTTACCAATATAAATGTCGAACAAGAAAAACATCTCAAACTAAACAACCATTTTGCCGTATACCATACCGTATCTTGAATTTCTTGAGTATCGAGTATTCTTGAGATCTAAAAGTGAAAATGCCAAAACTACCCAATCCCACTCCAAGTCCAAACCTTCCAAACTCGATCGAGTAGCAAAAACAACTCCTCACAGCATCCGATCCTTGTAAAATTAAGGATTCAGTAATAATGTCCAGCACGAAGGCTTTGAGTTCGAAATTCGATCGAGGTTCAGGGCCAGGACTTTTATTTAGGGGATCTAAAGCATAAGGAGCATAATGTCCAATAGCAATAAGAGCTTTTATACCCACACGGGGTTAAATCATATATATGGCAGCGGCAGCTATAGCTATAGTTTTAAGTAAAGGTTTTAATGCCTAATTAATGTTTAAGGAACGCAATGATAAACGAGTTTAGGTTTAACACTCAAAGGACCTTTTGGACCTTAGGATCTGATCCGTTAAGGGCCTAATATCCAAGGCGTCTCATGTCCAAGGGTAGTAAAAGTTACACCAGCGACCCTAAATTTTTCAAATCTATGCACAATCAATACCATTTTGACTCTGGCTTTGCTTTGATTGAAAGAACAACAAGATATATCTACTAAATTTAATTAATCATACTTATTAACTTATTAATTATTATGAGCAACAGCCACAGCGACTAGAATAAAATTCACTGCTTCGGCACTTTCGAGCGTTCATTTAATACGGATCAGACAAGACAAGAAATAATATATCTAGTCTTGTCTCGAGAAACTCGAGATAATAGATGAAACTCTACCAACATAAATCTGTCACATTTCCGACCTAGCTGGGTAATCTAAATTCAGTAAATTCCTTAAAGTTCATGGTCAATGTATGGGATATGCGTGCGGCAACAAAATACATTCTTATTGTCAAAATAATTCTTTGAGTGAATTCGTGGATTCTCTTATACTTTTTAGCGTTTTTAGCTAAGTAAGAATTTCTATTTTTCTATAAAATACTTTCCATGAACAATCATACTTTTGTTGTATTAAAAGCTTCTTAGTTAATTCGTGGAATATTGATCCCTCGATCTATAAGTTTAATTTATGACAATGGACCCAGGATGGGACTATGGGACCCTGCTACCTTTTTTCTTTCTTCTTTGGCCTTTCCCGTTTTAGCCCAACAAATCCAAAGGGATCATTATCTATTCTTATTCTCTGTCACTGTTGACTGAAAATCCAGATTGTGGGTTGAAAGTAGTTGAAACCATGTTGAAGCTCTTGAAACACTAATAAATGGTTCCAATTCCAAAGATAATTTACGAACGAGTTTCGGGTTCAGGATTTCAGGAGTGCCTGGGAATTTAACTTTTTCAGCAGAAGTCTCTATGATCTCCATCTCCACTCTCCACCTTTTATTTCAAATAAGCTTTGACCTTTCATACGCACTTGATACTTATTTACACTTTAGTATTTAGTTCTTTAGCATACTTTAAGGACTATCAACTATGGACTTCATTGAAAAATACTATAATTGGGCATTGTATCTGTCATTCTTACGCTTCCTGTCACGGTTAAGTTAAGTTAAGTTAGGCTTTATTAAAGTGTCTTAAATTTTCAGAATCATCCGGGAGACAATACTGCTTTTCAAAACTTGACACTATTCTGTTCGTTCGTTCTGCTGTGTTAAAAATAGCTCATGATGGCTCATATTCATATAAAATCAGAACTACGGACACGAAGTATAACCATTGACCAGTCTACTGTTGACTGTCAAGTCAACCATTGTGCATTGACCGTTCCGGTTCCGTCGTGATGGTGTAAGTGGTAAAAAAATTAAGCAAGCAAGAAGCAAGCATTGCATTTTACATTGTGTCAATTGTATTGCATATAACTCTACTCTACTTTCGACTGTCAAGTCAACTAGTCATTTCGAAATGAAACAAAGCAACTGTTCATGAAATATGCGTAAAATGCTATTGAAATGTTGCATGTACTTACTTACAACTTTTTAAATTAAAGATAGGATCCGAGTTGAATGTCAAATGTGGAGTGAGTTTGAGGTCTTTGTTGGCTAGGATGAATGAGTAGCCTGGCTGCTGGGCTTTGACTTCAGACAATTCAGACTTCGGTTGGACTTTGACAGTCAGTCAGTGTGCAGTCAGTGGTTTTTAGATTTCATTCCACATTCAAATATAATTCTGAATTCATTCCACAGACAACAGAATACAGAAGCAGTTGTTTGTCCCAGCAGTCAACAGACAGTAGTTGACACTTGACAGTCACAGTTTGCAGTTAGCTGTTACAAATCACAAATGTTAGTTGGCTGAAAGTTGACCGTAACCTCGTGATTTGATTATTGGCTTTTACTTTTCGGTGTAGATTTCTGATTTCGAAGTCCAAATTCCGTCAACGTCAACCGTTTAGTTTTCTGTTTTCTGCATGATCTTCGATATTTGTAATCACAATCCAATCAATTCCAAATTTTGAGTATGGCTCGAGAACTTAAGTTCAGTATGGGTCAAGGGATATAATTTTGAATTTAGTTCATAGTTTGTAATCTGTCATCTGTGTAATGTTAAAAAGAAAGTACAAACAACTAATAACTAATAAAAATTGTCTATATTTACAATTTAAGGTCTTTTCACTTTTTTGAATAGTTAATTTGTAATTAAGTTGTAATGTAAGCCTGTTAAAGTTATAAAATTACACTACTCACTATATACTATGCACTAATAAATACAAACTAGAAGACTACAAAAAACAAAGACTACAGTATGCAGTACAGTCACTCAACAAACACTTTTTACTTTTGATTTGAACAGTTTTGAATTTGCAATTACACACATTCACATTTCAATTTACATTACATTTGACATCAATTACTGTGTACTGTTTTGTACTTATCGTGATCGTGACTCGTCACTGTGACTGTTATTTACTGTTGAGTGTTGACTGTGTACAGCAAGTACAGCGTACAGCTCTCTTCACTCTCTTGTGTCTTCTTGCCAGACTTGTCACTCTATTTTGTATTTATGATTAAATGTCCTAATCATTCCTTCTGCTCAAAACTTTCCTTGTCGGCTTGTCTTAGGTCGTCTGTCTGTCTTCTCTAGGTGCAAAAGTTAAAGAAAGTGCTTTTTTGGATTGAATTATCAGCCGACTTTTTTGTGATTGGATTGCATGAATTTAAGGAGGGAGCCGCTTTGCAAATCACACTACTTTTTTCTGCTGAAACTCACGACACAAGACACAAGACACAACAACACAAACAACTTTTTGTATTTTTCTACACAAACACAAAGACACAATAATACAAACAAAATATCATCGAACGAGCTTGATTAAATTTTTAACTTCACACATCATAACACATAATGCATTAACAATTAATAAATTAGAAAATTATGAATTAGGATAAGGATAAGTCAGGTCAGGACACCGAAAACGAAGGAGACCGCGATACGGTTGACGGTATGTGGTATGGAGAGGTGCAAAACTATGCAAAGTTGAAAGTATAAGCAAAGTTCACAATCAACAATCAACAATCAGTGCATGCAAATCACAAATCCTAGTTTTGAATTTGTTAATCCAAAAATCCAAAATCCTAAAAAAATTAAACACCTATAAAACATTAAAAAATCCCAAAAATCCCAAAAGCACATACATTGTACATAATTCCATATCATCATGTAGATTTGTTGTTTGTAGTTTGTAGACGCGAAAACTACATGACAAATTCCTAATCCTTATCACTTATCATCATCATCACATCACGCATTTTGACATTCAAATTAAATATGACTGGAAGTGGTAAGTTGAAAGATACTATACTATACACTATCAACTACAAACTATGGCATGGCATTGCAATTGATATGGCGTGGCATTGTGTATTGTGTACATACTTACAATCAATCAATCAATCAATCAATAAACTTCTCATTTTTTATTGAACTCTAGTGATCTTTAACGAAAGAAGTGTGACAGGGTTGATGAAACGATGGGGAAAATGTCAAGTTCTTTCAAGTATACCTGCCATATGTTTATATATTACAATAACCTTCATGATGTCTTTTTACTTTTACGTAAAAGTCCAAACTTTGGAAGAAGAAAACGCAATTCTCGGGAAAAAGATGACGGAAATTATCAGAACTTTAAACGAGCTTGTTAAGACAGCCAATAATAGTATGTAATATGTTATGTAATAAGACGAAATTATAATTTCAAACCAATATAATACTATACGATCTTTGGGGTTTCGGTTTTGGACCGTCGTGTCGTGTGTCGTGATGGAATGTTGATGTTAAACTAAATTAACTAAAAGTAAAAAGTCGATAACATTTGATTTAGGACAGGTTGATTACCCTCCTGAAAATAATGGCAATTTAATCGAATTGAAGCACACAAGATTCGAGCGAGATGTCCCGTATGTCAGTCCATCAGGTACTTCCATGAACACCAGTTCCTCAAGCTT
>JAQGAA010002843.1:0-11891 GCA_034696425.1 Isotoma viridis
ATTGTCTATGTTAATTTTGTCCATATTATTTTCATGTCCATGTTTTTTATGTCCTGATTTTTTTTGTCCATGAAAAGAATGTCCATATCGCATTTGTCCATATTTTGCTACCAACCCCAGTCAATCAGTTATACTTTGATAAAAAAGTGTTAATAGACAAGATAGCAAAAAAGGATCTTGTTCGTCTTTGGTAATGAGTCCAATGGGAAATTTCATTGATATTTAGTACAAAACCTTTTGTTTGTTTTGTACTTGTAAAGAGGGTGTGGCATTATCTCAACAAAAATTTTGAAACAATTTTTAATTTCAACTTTGACCTTACAATAAGTGAAAATATTTTTAGAAAATTTCCAAAAGTAAAAATAAAAAATAAAAACAAAAATATCATATTGAGATTTTTATTCAATATTTTTTGTAAATTCTGTGCTTTCCAATCTATATAACTAAAAAAGCTGTGCAAAAAATACAAAATTATTTCTTTTTGTGCAGAGATATCAATATACATAAATTAGAAGACTCCGAGTCTTCTGTGTTTTCTGTGTTCTACTTTGATCTTAAAAAGAGTTAAGACTTAAAAGATAAGTTTTGCACATTTTGTCAGTCTGCCAACTTGTGCGGAAACACTCTTTCAAACCTTTTAAACAAAAACAGACAGGAAATTTGGCAAATGCGAATTTCTCTTTGCAATATAATAATAATAACAATAAAATACCCTGTACATAGCATGTTTAACTTTATATAACCAGACTGTGGGTGGGGTTCCAAGAATCATTCATAAATCCTGGGGGAAACAAAAAAGAGAACCAATATTAGTTAGTCAAAATCTGCTTGATCTTTAAGAACTCCAAAAAACCCATACACAAAAGACAATCCAAAGCTAATTCAGCTTCAGCGTTATGAAAAGCGCTAAATAAGCAAAACTCGTCCCTGCCAAGCGTCTTTCTTCAAGGCACAACAAAGTCAAGCATCCCAGAGCTCCAAGAAACTTTTATACTCCTTCTAACAGCGTACTTAATAATTAAAACCTTGACAAAACGCTTTTTAAAATCAACACGTGACACACCAAGCGTTCTATGAGGGTTTAGGGTAAAATCAGGACAAAAAAATGTGGACAGACAGAAGATGGACAAAATGAAATAAGGACAATCAAAACAAGGACAATAAAAAAATATGGACACAGACATATCATGGACAGAGGAAAAAAGAGGACAGTATATAAATCTGCATTATCTGAAACTCTTGAAATAATGTGATTTACTAATTAACCATTTTATCGCTATATGTTCAGTTCATGCTCATTATCATTATGATTTTTGTGTTCAAGAAGTCAAATACTTCTACTCATTTTCTCTTTTATTCTATTTCTTGGTCTATCTTATTTCTATCTTACTATTTTTTGACAATAAAATTATTTTATGAAAATAATCATAAAATAAAATGGAACCAAGATTCACTATTGGAACTACTCAAAAGGATAAACCTAAGCTCTATTTTAAAAACAACACTTACGTCTGTCTGTTATAAACGCAGGGCAATACCTTCTGATAGAGAGTATTGGAAGTGTATCGTACTTAATTGTACTGGTAACAAGTATGGAATCGCTGAAAATAATTAAATAAACTCAACCTCACAACTGTTTCACTTCCGGTCTTGAGTAAGTTTTCTTAATTGAAAAAAACACTTGTCATATATTTAAGCATCCTGTTTTATTAAAATTATTATTATCCTGGTTTTTGGCCTACCGTTTGTGCATCCTAATGACGTTCACCGAGCATTTCTTGAAATCAAATCAAGCGTTACGTGCAAGGGGGAACTAAAAGCCGATGAAGATGAGTTTTTCTCTTATGCCTTGAAAACATATGTTGGTTCTACATTTGTGTCTCCAAAATTTCCAATACCTTTTTGGAGCGTTCATAAGAGAGTTCTAGATCGCGTACCAAGGACAAATAATTCAATCAAGGCCTGGAATCGACGAATTGGTGTATTATGAGAATCGTCTCATAACCACTTAGTTATTCAATATGAAGATTTGGAGTTAAGTGAGTTCTTGAGGGGTGTGGTTCTAAATATGACTTCTCACACTACAAGATGCGCTGCGCGCCGTACCCCGTGCGCTTACGTAAACGAAAGAATGATGAGTGTCTTACTAATCCAAAACCAACTAGGCGAAATTAAAATCAAATTGTTTACAATTTAAATTAATAGATGTAAATAAACAATGCCGTGTAGAATAATTCGTCCACGACTGTCCATGTTTTGACATTGTCCATGTTATTATTTGTCCTTGATTTTTTTGTCTACGTTCTGTCTGTCTATATTCTGTCCGTCCAGATTTTACCCGGCACCCGTTCTATGAGCTAACAAAGCGTCCAAAGCGTTTCTTCCCATAATTTGCGCACAGTACAAAAGTCTGAGCTGCTTCTGCCTATATGGTAATTCCTCAAGTCAAAATAATATCTCTCTCTCTTGCCCAAATCCCTCTGTAGACACACTCTTTCTTAAATTTTTATTCCGATTCTATGATTCGACTTGGACGAACTCTGGGCTGATGCTCGAAAAAGCTCTCTAAAGCTGTAACCTACTTCATAAAAATACATTTTAAAATGTTCCACACTCTCATGCTCATCCGTATGCTTCTCAATATTTATAAATCTCATCTCACTAGAAAAACTTTTCAAAATTAAACATTCTCTCTTTATAATATTATTTCGCTCTCAGACTAACAAAATCTCATCTCTCCTCTCTTTCCCTATCTACCTTCTCTTTTTTACTATTTTTTAAAAACTTTAATTATTACTTTCTATCTCTGTGTCTATCTTTTTCTTTTGACTCTAAAAACTAAAAAAACAAAAAAAATCCATCCATACCGAATTTTTCAAACCCGTTTTTATTAAACACTTTAAAGAAATTCCTCACTGAAATAAAATTCTTTTGTGTAATTCGGATTCTTTGAACGTTTTAAAACCCCGTGGTTATATAAAAGTGCCACTTTACAGTATATAGCATAAATACATAAATAATATAAAGACTACTACTAACTACTACTAACCCTAGACAGAAAAACGAATTTAAAACAAAATACCCGGATTATAGTGGAATTTTACCCGGAATAAGCATTTTATATATAAAAGTCGGGTTACGGTTTAACGTTAAAAGAGTTTTAAAAAAGTGCGTGTGTTTTTTTAAATACTGTGCCTACTATACACCCTCGTCTCTGAATTGTTCTCTCTCATCTGGTTTTAAGTCTTTTTAAAAAGTTAATTGGTTAATTAACTTTGAATCCAACATCATGGTTGTCTGTCTGCATAATAATTGTGCTTAGCAAAAATACAAGCAAAAGCAGTGGTGGTTGGAGTTTGTTAACTTTTGTATACAAAGTTTTTGTGTTAACTTCTTATGCCTAGTTGTGACATGAGCTCAGGTCGTGTCCTTACTCACAGAGGGTTCAAACCTTCGGATCTTTGTGACCCAAGGAAAAGAGAATTTCTTACGAATCTTACAACTAAAATATTGCATTTGGTTAGTTTATCAAATTTGGAAATTTTAAAATGGTTTTTTAAAATTAAAAAAAACAATTCCTTCTGGTTTGTCTCGGATTGACAGCTGCGTCCAATCTAATTATCATTCCATACACACTGGAACAAATTAGCATTTCATTTTGTTATGTCACCATAAATTGTACTTTAATACCTGTCCTTATACAAAAAGAAACCCGGGTAATTGTTTTTTCTTCTGGAAAGACACACATGGAAAGATCATAATTTACTTCTTACTTACAACAAATGTCATAGCTAAAGTCTTTAGGGACTTTTTTATTTTATAAATGCGGGGATTACAGTTTACAATCTTTCGGTTTCTTGTTTGATCCCGGAAATTGTATTTTTTACTTTAAGACACGTTTCAAATACAAATATCTTATTGATGTTACAAGGTGTTACTACAACATCCCTTTTTCACGCCATGCCGCATTTTACAATGTTACACTTAAAGGTGTTACCGGATGCACCAGTATGATTCCTTAAGATTTTGCAAAAAACACGGAAAAATTCCTGTTTTTGAGACACGGGAAAAATACCCGAATTTTTGAAACACGGGAAAAATCCAGTCTTTTTGAGACACGGGAAAAATCCCCGGTTTTTGAAACAAAGGAAAAATTACCGGTTTTTTAAACACGGGAAAAATCTTCTTTTCATGCCACACCCACCCAAGCACTTAAAACCTTTCTTATTGTCTAATACCCTCAGATATAAAAAATTCAAATTTTTAAAAATATAAAAAATGATCAAAATGTCTAACTGAACAAAAAAATGCTATTAAAATATTTGTTTTAATCACTCCACATGTTAATCATGTGATTATCTCTCTTGGTATTTATCTCTCTTAAACCAAAATCCAATTCCAATCCCCACACCCTCGTTTGATTCTGCCAGATGGTAGAAATTCTTTTTAAAGCCTTTTTTAAGTCTCTTGTCTAAAAACAGAAATCTTTTCTCTATTTTTTATAAATATTCCCCAAAGGTAACCCATCCTTAACTAAACCCCCACTGCCAAATCGACGTAGCAAGATAATCAGCCAATTAACCACGTAAAATTACCCTGACGGAATTCTAGGATTTTATTTTGCATCAAAAGAAAAACAATATAATCTGGAGAAGAAACATTTTTGATTTGAATTGAATAAAAAAAATTCCATACAAGTGTATCGTGTGGCAGTGGGGGTTGGATATAAAGAGTACAAACAATACACATAGTCTTTTTCAAACTTTTACCGTTATTGTCTTTGCATACCGGGTGCATGCCGGTCCTTCTCGGTCACAAAGTTTTGTACTTGAGGGGACAACCCACGCGTTATAGAATCAGTGCCAAAAATATATTTTGCAAAGCTGGCTTTATCCGTTGTTAGGACTGGCACTGATCTTATAATGTTAGTGGTGGTTTTTGAAAGTGACTAATGTAAAGAATTACCAGTAGCATGCGAGTTTATAAGAGATTGAAGAAATATATAAAATAATAGTTTAAAAGAGTTGTAGTTAGTAGACATAAGGGAATTTGAAACAGTCTGGGTTTATTCTCAGTAAGTAATTGTCTACTCAGATGTTCCTTCTTGGATGTGTGACATGTGTCAGGATTTAAAAAGGATATTTAAAGGATTAGAGTATAGTGGTGGTGGTTTTTTGAATATGCGTGGGTTTCAGCTTTTTTAAAAGAAAATTTGAAAAATTCAATAAAGATTATAGATCAGGAACCATAATGTAACCAATTCATTACTATTGATTTTTAGTTTGCATTAGAATGAATGAGGAATATTTAGTTATTGATTATCCTGAGTTTTTACCATTGTTGAATAAGAACATTGACATAATGAAATGTTTCACAAAGTTTTTCATTCAAATTTCTGAAATTTCAAGACCTTTCAAATGACATGCATATAATGTAATATATTTAGTTTGAACCTTCCTTTTGACCTCATAAATGCATATCTGAAATCAGATTTCAAAAAAGTTGATCCGTTCGAAAGTTAGAGTACCAACGGAGAGACAACAGACAGACGCGTGCAATCTTATAATGGGTTTCACCCATAATAATTAATGAAATTCCTTTTCCCATAATTTTATGAATACAATAGCCCCTTGATAATATTACCCTATT
The DNA here is from genome assembly GCA_034696425.1 of Isotoma viridis. Classification (NCBI taxonomy): domain Eukaryota; kingdom Metazoa; phylum Arthropoda; class Collembola; order Entomobryomorpha; family Isotomidae; genus Isotoma; species Isotoma viridis. The sequence continues at coordinate 5,650 of JAQGAA010002843.1, forward strand.
TTTTACTAGAGTTAACATAATCTACCGTATTTCTCTAAATAAAACTCCCTCATTTGACACCGTATAAAATTAGAATATATCTTGATAGAGTTTTTATTTTAATTTTATATTAAGCAATTTCAGATATACTCTTATGTTAAATTGCTTTTAAACTTTAAAATTTTTTCTTGACGACTATTATATAATTCTTAAAAAAATTCATATAAATCTACAAAACCTGAGGAGATTCTGTTTCAAAAATGAAAAGTGACTGAAAGAAATACATTTAGTCTTTTATCTTATTTATGAATGGTTGCTTTTGCAAAAGCATAAAAAGTCCTACCTACCTACTTTTTTCTTACTACTACTACTAATGTTGATTATTAAATCCTGCAACTTTAAACCTTCATTCTATGCCAAAAGTTGCAAACCCGGGTTATATACATCCAAAGCTAAACTCATCCCTATAATCTTTGTGCAATATTACATAATAGAAAAAGTTGTATAAAAACACAAATCCTGCAAAAAAAACGCAACCACTCTACCGACTTCACATCATTTACACCGATGATGATACCGGTTTTAAACTGCATGCATCTCCGCCTCTGTGCTATTATTTGGATGAAATCCATAAAAGAAACCCTATAAGTGATACTTTTGTTGTTGTTGAATCCGAAATCGGTTTTAGATAATGAATGCAAAAATTCAGGGAGATAAGTTCATTAGTAGTTAGCAAAAAAGAAAAGGCTATTGTTATACAAAGACACATAGAAATACTATTACTAGTACGACATAAGGGATAAAGAGATAAGATCTTATCCAGCAGAAGAGAGTGGTTCATATAGATAATGATGTTTGAGATGATGGGTTTATAAGGAGAGAGAGGACCGTAGGTGGATTGGATTTCGAGTTTCATGCCAGCTCATGCACTCTTCAAAGTCAGGGTTCATTCGGGTTCACTAAAACCATGGGGTGTTCTATTAGTTTTAAAGTCAAATTATGACTGCTTTTTAGCTTTTAATAAGCAATTAAAATTTATGGTTTTAATTGGAAATTAAATGTTAGCACATAAATTCGGGGTTTGTCCATGAAACGGTTTTAAACTCTAGTTTGACACATCTTTAAGTTTTAGAGTTGGTTTACCTGGTCCATGAAACTGTCGAAAGACTTTTCTATAGTTTCTACGAACCTGCAAGCTCAACTGAAATAATCTGATTTAGAATGAAAGAAAAACATAGACTGTAAAAAATCCATTGTCCATTTGTTTCAAATCAATATTTATTTTCAAAAAACCTTAAAAAGAATATTTCAAGGGATAATAAAATTTTTTAAATAAAAAATTATAAATCCAAACACTTTTTAAATTATTCTACCCATCACTTTCAAAATCTAATTTAATTAATTCTCAAAAATTCCTTAAAATCCAATTCTATTAGTTTCAATCTTTCTCATTTCTAATAAACTCTTTCCAGAAGATTAATTTCCCATGATCCAGTATAGCAAATTAACATGATTTATTTGAAACAACCCTTTCCAAACTTTGTTTCTCAAACAATTTCAAAAACCTAATAAGAAATCGCCATTTGCCTGGATTTTCTTTTGTGTATCCAAGAGGTCAAAGAGCACCAAAGCAGGTTGACCCCAAAGGTCACCCAAAAAGCTATCAAAAGCATCTCAAAAACTACTCAAGCCAACTCTCTCTTAAAATCACGTGATTGCTGAATAGCCCTTTATGCAAAAAGATGAGCTAGACTAAAGTAGTTAAACTTACCTAAGTATTATTAGATTTTGAATCACATCTAAGTTTGAACAGCCATGTCTACTAACTCAACTCTATTATATTCAAATTTAAATAAACTTTTAAACTTATATCCAAACTATTTTTTTGTCTTTTCCACAATTCTTTTACTCTTTAAGCTTCAATTCCTTGAATCATCTTCAGTTGTGGATTTGCTTGTGTGCTAAAACCATGTGCTTCCATTGCATATTATCCTTAGTCTTCTCATTCGTCAAAAAATTTTAAAATTTCAGCAAAATTTAAACCCTACACTTTTTTAAAAAGTCAAAAAATCAAAAATTCAAAAAAAACGAAACAATTTCAAACATAATTTCAAAAATTTGAACCTCTCAGACCACCCTACTTTTAAACCACCCCAAACCTACCCTAATTTTACATTGGTATAGATAAACACACAATTGACATTTAACACAAAAAATAATGCATCCAGAAGTATATATTATAACAATAAGTCTAAAAAATACCTTAAGACCCCGCGGATAAGACAATATCGTAGATAACCCTGCTTATCTGTTTCTATAGAAGAGAGTAAAAATATAAGTTCTTGTCGGTGGTAAAGTTTTTAACTAATTTTAAAATCACTTTTCTCCAAATTATGAGTCTTATCCCCGAGGTTCCAGGGTATTTTATCAACAATAGCTTAAAAATTCGAAGATAAACCGCAAATAAAAAATTCCAAGTGAAATAAAAAACTATGTAAATATTTTTGTCTAGGAGGAGAAAGCCCCTGGAATTGAAGAGCCGAAACCGATCGACTTCCATAAACTTTTCACCCCTGCACCTGATGCTGATGACTTTGTTCTAAATAATAAAGGTAACTATCTAAACTGTGACCTTTGACCTTTCCTTGTGACTAATCTAATTTCCTGTAGAGCTTGTACACTTACACTTACATAATAGAATTCTCTCAGACGCTTAAGCGCTTTGGCCAATTTACATTGTAGCTTTACATCCATACACACATAACATTGACATACAAACACGTAACATCATTCAATGTCAAGGTTCAATGGTTCAGCCCTAACCTGCTTAATTATTGTATAAAATAACCTTTGACCTTATAAAATCCTTGAATTCTCGGCTATGAAAATCAAACTCTCTTCAATGTATTCTCTTTCTCTTTCTAATATTTAATTCCTTTTTTCTCGTAATTTTTAATACAATTTTTGAGATATTATTATAAAAAGAGTAATAATATCTTTGTTTAAATGTTTTAAAAAAATGTTTCATGTAAAATAAAAGGAATTTTGTGATTTTGTGAATTACGGATCCAGGAAAAATGTTCGGATCTTCGAGTTTCTATTCGGAGATCCATCCAACGGTTGAAGAGCAGGTTGCATTAGCCCGGAAAATCTCCGACTCGTTAAGTGATGCTACTAACAAACTGTCCAAGGGTCAGTCAATGTACGTCAAGCGAAAGAAGAAATCTGTCAAATGGATTCATGAAGGTAACACCAAAAAAATGTTAAAAACAACCTTGAAATTTTTAATCACACATTTCAAAAAAAATATAAATCATTTTACTACAAATTTCAACAATCAAAAATCCATAACAAATATTAACTTTTATAAAACTTGAACAATGAATTGGTAAAGCTTATTTCCAAATCTTTCCAGAGTTCTGCTAAGTGCTAACAAGTTTCAAAATCTCTATCCCCCCTTAGTCTAATTTAAAGAAAAAGCTTCAAGTTTAGTTATATAAATCTATTAAAAGCAAACGATTTGTGCTAAAATCATATTTCCGGTAGAGATTAATTAGTTAAAATTAAGGGTAATTTCTTTTTAATAATGTTTTTTACCTTGAATTTCTATTTTATCACAAAGTTAGAAAATGAATTTCTGGGTAATTGACGATATTTTGGCTTAAATAACTTTAAAAAAATACTCTTGACGAAATTACTTAACTTTTTAAATATTTAAAAATCAACCCCTTAAAGTAATTACACTACCCGTTGTTTTTAATTAATATATATCCCTTTCATAAAAATTAATGAAGAATCCTTTAAAATTATAAATTGTCCTAGCCAAACACCCAATGTCTTTAACCCCAAACCCTTAAATCCAATACCAAATCGAAATCTATCCAAATAGAATAATTAATTATTATTAGTAGAAAGAAGTATTGATACAAACTTTGATGAAAAATCTGAAAAACTGGAAGCAAACATATTAACATATTTTCACACATCAAATACACATTCACAGCTCAACATCTTTACCCTAAAACATCATACACACAAGAGAGAGATAAACTTATTACAGAAAAGTAAACAATATTTCACACTTTGTCACCCACACACACCCGTACAAATCCAAACCTCATGCATGACTTTTATACAGATTTGTCCCAAGATTAACTCTCTTTTTTTTAATTTAAGCTTAAAATTGCCTTCAAATTGTTTTCATTTTTCTTTAAAGTTTATTTACACTCATTCATAAATTATGTCAGCATTTTTTTATTTTGAGAATTGCTTTCGGTTGGCTCAATTTTTATTTTTTAAGACCTTGGTGTGAGATTCGTGCAGTACTATGAGGTCAATTAGGGGTTATACAAACATAACTTACTTGTAAATGTTAAACTTCAACCCTAATGGCTGATTCGATAAGCTACAAAACACAAATTTCTCATTTATTTCAAAATCAAAACAATTCAAAACCATTTAAAAATCTTTAAAAAAAGTTTCCAAAAGTTTCCCACAATTTCTAAACATTTCCCATAAACCATTTCCTTATCCCATACACACAAACTCATCCAAACAACTACCGAATGTTCCGGAATTCATTCCCATTCCCAAATATTTTTACTCCAAATGCCAAAAACAAGTCCGTCTGTTTCAAAGTCTCTCTCCAACATTCAAAAAACTTGAATTAAATATTATTTAAAATAAATGTTTAAACCATTTCTGAGCCAGACTACCGACTAGACTTTATACACCCAAAAACCCACACCACCACCGTTAACCCGTTAGAGAGAAAAATGTGTTTTCATAACATCAAACCATTTCCCTGCCTACTATCCATCTCAAATTTACCCAACAGATTAGATTAACATAGTTTAAATGTTAAAAATCAGATTGAATGAAGAGAACAAGTCACTCTTCTCAGTCTCTACTTCCGTATAGTCTTTCCTTCCGATTCTAAAACCGAAATTCGGGCTTTTTCACCTTGTACATCCTGGTAGTAGTAGTAGCAGCAGTCGAATTTTTTGTCCTTTCTAGATTTTCAAAGTTAAATAAGACACACAGAGATTTACAAACCCGTTTAAATCCTATGTGTACACAAATAAACACACACAAGAACGGTTCACTTGTTCCTTGTTTTGTAATGTTAACTCTTACTTAGACTAGGAGATAAAAATACCCGGGTATCTCCAGTAAAAACCTTCGGGGTTTTCCCATTTTTAACTACACAATCCAGAGAACCAACAACGTCCCTACAGACACACACAATACAGTTTAGTTAGATGGATTTAAATTATAATAATAATAATATTTAAGGTGATTGTCTAGATAATAGGGAAAAGTACACTCACACCAGAACTCATTCGATAGACAAACAAAATCACGTAAAACAGAGTTTACCCAAAAAATATAAATATCTAGGAACTTTTAAAACATTTTAATAGATTTTTTAACTTATTTGTTTAAACATTAAAACAATAAATTGTGAACAAAACATTCAAATTTAATTTCTAATTTAAAAAACCTTGAAACTTTTCATTTTTAATAGAAAATAGTTTTAAGTACGAAAAAAACGAAACATTTTTACTTACAGTTTTTTAATTTTTGAAACTACCCAGTCCAGTCGGCACTGAATCCACCAAAAAAGTCTGAAAATTTATTCACATTTTTCCATTTTTGATTATCAATCCTTCTGTGATTTTAAAAATTCATCAACTTTTAAAAATTTAAAACTTAAAAAATTTATAAAAATTAGAAAATACATTTTTACAAAACCCCTAAAAAAGTGTTTGTTAATTTGTGAAAGTGTTAAAACTAAACTAATTACGATGTCAATCCGAATCGGTTGGGTTCCTACAATCGGACCAATTCCTTTACGTTCACCAGCCCCTTCACCAGCCCTAGTCAACCCTATTTTTATTCACACAGGTGTGATCTTATTTTAAAGCAAAAACAATTTTGGCCAGCGTCACAAAAAAATCCAATATTTAAACAAAAAACACAAACGAATTTTTATAAATTATCAAAATTAATCAAAAACCTAAACATTAATTTCAAAATGAATAATTTAACAATAAACAATTTTCCATAAATTTCTCAAGGTCCCGATGGATCATTCACTGGTGGAAACGAGGAATCTTCAGTTGAACGAAGTGATGACAGAATTCCTCAAGGCTCACTGGTACTTAAACAATTCTTTTAAAATTAAATTAATTAATATTTAATTAATAAATAATTTAAAATAATTAATAAAAATAGCAGTGGGATTTGTTAACTAACCCTTT
>JAQGAA010002844.1:0-11890 GCA_034696425.1 Isotoma viridis
GTTTTGTGTATTACGAATCTGTTTTTCTATGAGATTTATTTAAGTTCAAGATAATAAACTTATCAGTAGATCTCCCTTTTTTCATATGGGTGGGATACGATACAAGCTTTAATTTTAATGGATGCATCATAAATACGTTTTGGGCTTTATAGCTTCAAAAGTATAATACTATATAGGTTAAGGGCCCAACCGAAGTTCCGGTTAAGGATACTCATATATTATTATTACCCTATTCTGTCCTTAAATGAATTGCACGTGCAACCAATTGAAACTGCTTGACAGAGACACTTGTCCTTTTATTTTAAGTAATTTTTATATTACATGATGATCAAGGTTTGTGTGTGGTATTGTCATAAACACTATTGACTATTCACCCCACACATTTAGAATTGCAATATTTCGTAAATAGTAATAATACTCAATCAAAATCGATAAAAAGCCAGGCAGAAGACATGTCATAACTAAAACTAGGAACAAAGAAAAGTGAAGTCCCTATTGAGGTTCAATTAGGTTAGAAATGTAATATGAAATCCCTATTAGTGGGTTTGTGGGAACACAGTGCGTAGATGCATCAACTAATCTACTCTGCTTATCATATAAAACATCCATTCCAATCCGATTGAAAGAGGGTGAAATGCGTTTTTATATTGTACTATATGTGTATATTGTATTCCAGGAAAGGAATCACACAGAAGTCCCATGATGAGCAATAATAAAGTAAAGAGACCAAACGGTAAACGGAAACCCTATGTTCATTCACTTAATTCTTTAATATCAAGGGTCCTGTCCAAGTTATCCCTTATGTAATAAAATACTTTATATAGTAATAAGTATAGAGAATAAAGATTAAAAGCCATTATCGAGCACATTTTACATTTATACATATATAGTCCTTTTCATGATTTGTAACAAAGTACCCGGGTAGTAATTCAGAAGCGTGGTAAACTATTTTGTCATACATATCATAAGGCCAAATTACACATTTTGGCATTAAGTCAAATACTTTTTCTTTTCAAAAGAATTCTTAAATACATTATCAAATCGGAATAAATTTGCAATAAATAAAGCAGCAAACAAAATATTAAATTGAATTTGTTTAATTTTGGATTTTTACTTTGAATAAAAATGTATTTAAAAAAGACTACCTGGTCCTTTTTTTACTACAAAATACTATCTCAAACACCTCATACATTCAGCTTAAAAAATAGGAAACAACAGCTCATATTATCAATTTTACATTTTTCATTTCCAAAGAGCTTGTATATACTTTTTTTAAAGTCTATTATATTCCAAGTTTTAAAATACATGCAGATTCATATTTCAAAGGAAGCGTTCTTAAGCCTTAAAATAAAACTTTATCTTTTTTAAAAATAGAAAACTTATTAAAGTTTTTTAACACCTTAAATCTTTACATGTAAACCGCTCCATAGTATAGCTTAAGAATTATTCCTCTAATTTCAAAGCGAACATGTTTAGACTTTTCCACAGTCAATAACAATTTGAACTATTATACTATAAATGCAAGTAGTTTGTTGTATATTTGTCTTTATTTGTGTATTTCTATTTCAAAAAGTATTTGTTTAGTTTTACCGTCTTTATTGAGTTGCTGTCATTATTGTCACTCTCTAAACTAGCTCAGTTTTCTTTCAATTCTCTTTCATTCTGAGAAATATGAACCCCTTTTACTTTGAGCAAATTCTGCTTCTCGTATCAATACTGACTATCTTTTCGGTTTTTGTGAATGTTATCAGTACAATAATCTCTCTATTAGTAGCAACGTTAGTAAAGTGTGAGCATACTTAGTACATAGTAAGGGATATAGTTAGATATTAGGAAGAATATCTCTACACTTTACATTCAAATCCATCCAATTCAAACCCGTCACGACAAAAGACAATAATAATCCAAAACACAATAGACAATGAATACAAATCTTATGATAAAAATATTATAGGTAGATGATGATAAGACAAAACCCACAGAAATTGGGAGTCTCGGATTGTCGGATTAGCCTAACTAGCACCTTTATATTTTCACTACACACAATCCCTATCTCTCTACCCTGTGTTCTTGTATTCGATCCTCAGTAACAATATTTTTATTGTCATGATTCTAGCGAAAGGTGTTTTGTTAGCATTATTACCATCACCATTGTTATATTATTTCCTCTGTGTATTTGTTTCCTCGTAATAATATCATACTCTCCTATTTCAATTTCTATACCTTACGGCAATATTTCATTGTTTTTTCTCTCTATCTCTCTTTATTATAAAGCCGTCCATATGTATAAGAAATGCGGTATAGAATAATATCATTATTAGGCCTTTAACACCTCTAACACTTTCTACCAATTGACAGCCCTCAGTAATACTGGCAACTGGGACGAAGCTTTTGTCAACTCACTAAAAATATTATAAAAGAAATAAGAAAACATTCGTAAATATATGTACAAATATGTACAAGCAAACCAAATTCATGTTGTATTTTATTTCTTTTATCCTATTCGATTTCGATTCGCCCAGCTTACTAAGCGAAGCCGAAGAAGGGTCGATTATGTATATGAAATTTTATTTGAATTTATTTTATTCTATGTGAGGTTATTTTTGTGAATGTGATGTCGAATGAAGTAAAGGTATTATTATATTTTATTTGTATGTATTCAGTATTTTTGAATGTTTGTACATTGTCGGGTCAATACTCACTACAGGAGCTGGTATTTTTACTCGTAATTCATAGTTAGTACATTTTTATAAATTGAAACGTAACTTCATATATAAGTCCAACTGTTACTGCCGAGTGACTGAGTTTCTATTAGTTATTTAGTGTTTACTTTACTTATATGTATGCCTATTGTTAAAGAGTGTGAAAAGAGACGCTTAGCGTTTCCACCTTATGATCAGAGACAACAAGGGTAAAATGGCTTAGTTGACAATGAGCAAACAGGGTCTCCAATTACAAACAAACTGCGCCCTGCTTATGTAAGCTTTATCATTATTATTATCATTAGGCAGGATCTGTATCACCTCTTTTATGCTTGTGATAATATTTTCAAGGTGTTTTGAAACACCTAAAATCTTCATCCTACTACCCGATGTCAGTCGGGGTGGTGCCCTAGACCGTTGCATTGTAGACTATATACAAGACGTCTACAAATACCCTTGACGGTAAAATAATCATGAGAATCATGACAGTCACAGTGTTCCAAGATGGCCAAATCCTCTGGTTCTTTTATTTATGCTGTAGGATAGATGATGCAAAGGAGGATCTTTATATTTCCTTATTTCTTCATCAGCCATCTGCTTAAAAGTGTAGGTGATTGTTTTTTTGGGTTAAAGGTAGGTTGTTCTTGCCAATCAAAAGATAAATCGGTACTGGAACTGGAATTTTGATGATTTTATTTCGTGATGATGAATTTTTTTGACTGATTAAAAAATTTAAAGTAAAAAGTTTAACAAGTAAGTTAAGTTTATTATTTCAAATGGAAAATTCCAAACTCCACTACCCATGAGAACTCTTGAGGAACATTAGAGCTGAAAAATAACATTAAAAAAAACCTTAATGCTTCTGTTTCAACTCTATCAGTGTAAAACCTACAAAATACTACTGCTATTCACAAATTTTAACTTCTATGTTTTACATTTAATAAAATTTTAAAGAACTTTAAGTTTAAAGCTTAGCTTTTACATTTTGCATTTTTAAAAATCCCAAAAAATAAAAAATCAAGTTTTTCTAAAAACATGTTTCAGAAAACTCATATGTGGGCAAAATAAATTAAAATTTATTAAAGCTTCCAATTCTTTATTGCAAAAAGTTAGAAACAAAATATTACACTTTAAAATAAATCAAGTTAGGTAAACGTGGGAATGTGGTTCCATTGTGTCGCGTTTTGATGTGATCCTTTTGCATGCACCTCCAATAAAAGGATACCACAAATCAAAGGTGGCTGAAAATCTTACTTTGCATTTTCCAAAAACAAAGGAAGCATCGATTACAAAGGAATAAATCAACATCCTACTTCCAACTGGTCTAGTCCAATCGTCTAGTATGTATGGCTTCTCTCTGATGTTTAAAACATCCATAATCCACTATTCTATACCAAATATTGTACTAGATTGATATTGGAGTTTTGTACAAAGTCAGCAATTATTGGAATGTACTCAAGTTAGATTTTGCATAGCACCTAGGTTTCAACATCCTTTCTTTGAAACCTTTTGAAGTATGAAAAGATCTCATTTCCTTGAAATATTGAGTAGTAAAATGTACTAACAGTGAAGTATGTCTACAAATCTGTTAAAAAAGGCGTACAAACTGCTGGGAAATCTTTACAAGTCAATTCCCAGTTCCTTGCTTTTGCTAACTTTCCGACCACACTAATAAATTACATTTTATACCCTGTCCTTCTCCTAATCCTAAATGTTGGTATAAGCAGATCATAGAAGAAAAGAGTCCATTTCTTTCAATTCCTTAAACAACTTAAGCCTTTTGCATGGCTGCGTTTTAAAGACTTGGTCTGACTTCACGTTACAATCATTGAAAAACGAAAAAGGAAGAAGGATCATCAAGATGTTTCTTTAAGTTTTACTTACTAACTTGAAATCTTTTTGTGCCTTACCCATTTAGGTTATGCTCAATTTGGTAACATTTCCCAATGAGTGATTTTGCCCATTAGAGCCGTCTTTGACTCTTAATCCCATAATATTTTGGCTTAGACAAGCACAGTTGGGAACACATTGCTTTATTTAGAAGAAAGTGTTTTGCTATCCAACCAATGTCATGATACTATAGTGCTTTGTGATGTATTATTAAATCTTTGTGTATCGAATACAGACAGATGTAACCAAACTTTACTTCAAGTAAAGAGTCCATGTCCAACATCACCAATATTATCATCATAATTTCATAATCATCATCTTCCTTATCTTGAAGGTTGTCCCTATACTCATCTTATGGTCCTTGTAAGGTATCACAATATGCTTAGCAAGGGTTAACTTGTTATAAGAGATTTGGACGAATTGTCTCTTCTTTCCGTTTACAAATACAAAACTAAAGACTTTCATTAGAGCGGATGATAACTCCCATTGCCCAATACAAGACCCACAATATTTTAGACAAGGCTGGTAAGATCATTCCTCTTGGGCTTGGCTTGGCTCCAACATCAGCCGTCCTTCCACCACTCAGAGGGTCGCTTTGGCTTAATTCCTTGCGCTTGTGCCTCTTGGCTGGCCACCCTTTCCTATTCCTCATTCTAAAATTTATGAACAATATACAAGCTCTCTAAGTAATCCCAAACCAGTACTGTGAAATAACTAACCAAAGATTATAATAATGAGATATGCCCACTTTCATCCATATGGTTCAACACCATCCTAAAGATATCTCAACTTCTTGAATCCTCAGCAGTAGCCCCTAAACATTCAAGTAACCATCAATGAGGTATCTAGCCAGATCTTCAAGTCCTCTCTTTCATTTCCTTCTGATCCCTTCATCGAGCAACAACGCAAGAGTACTTTATTCCTCACGCTCTGTCAAAAATACATTTACTATTTTTACAAGTGTCAACTTCCTGTAAAAATCATCTAACGGGATACCCCTACGGTTACAAAAGCGCTGTTTAACTTACAATTTTACAAACATTTTGACACCGGTTATTCATGTTATATCATCAAGTTAATGTTGTCGTCATACATTATTAATTTGATTCAAAAGCCTTTACTGCAATGGTCATGAAACTTGAAGCAGACTGGCCGAAAGAGGCTAAAATGGCAAATACTACAGTGCCACCGTTCTCAATAAGGGCTCTCTTAATGCAAGAAAATCACCAACTTCCTTCTGCCCACGAATCTCTAATGGATAAGGAAAAAGTGCGAAGTGGTGATTGCGATAATACAATAAATAAACGTAGACTTAGCAATAATTCCAATAATCATCGTCTAAATTTTGGAAATATAAACCCAAGAACACCTCTGCTATCCCAAATTCCCTCAACAGATCTCTTAATCGCATCATCCCCAACATCTACAAGTGAAAAAGTTTGTCCTATAACGGGACACAATAGAATCTCAGCAGTTTGTGATACCACCACTTCCAGTGACGAAAATGAAGACCAATTACCTAACGATGTTGACATTGATATCGAAGATGAAGAAGATGATATTGATATGGAAGACGACGACGAAGACCTTCATGATGATGGTGTAATAGACTTAAGTGATATTGGAAGTCGAAATGTTACGTCTTCCAGTTGTTCTGACCCGAATTCAAATTCCCCAAGACTCGCCAGTCCGGGAGATGAACAAAATAATAACAATAATGATAGTAGTAATAAAACGGGTGAAAAGTCGGACAATAATAGTGATAGTGCTACTAAAGACGCTAAAGAAAATAATAGTGGTAAAGGCAGTAAAGATGATAAAAAGAAACATGAGAAGCCTCCATTTTCGTACAATGCTTTAATTATGATGGCCATTAGAGAAAACCCCGAGAAGCGACTGACTCTTAATGGAATTTACGAATATATTATGAGAAACTTCCCGTATTATAGAGATAATAAGCAAGGATGGCAAAATTCGATTCGGCACAATCTCAGCTTGAATAAATGTTTTGTCAAGGTAAGAAAAAGTTTTATTTTTAGTTTTTAAATTTGTTTGTTATACGATACCTTCCTTTTTTTACTGTAAAAGTAGGGTTTTGTCAGTTTCCAAGAAAAAGTCATTATTTTAGCTATGTTTTCTTTTTCTTTATCTTGATAGAAATCTTTGAGTTGGGTTCATACTCATATAGTTTCAGTTCATAGGATATTTTAAATGCCTTTTAGAAGCATTAATATTATGAATTTTTTTAAAACTATGAGTTTCTACTGATCCGACATGGATAACGCATTCCATCCATGGCATGTACCCCTTCGTAAAACCAAGGGTTGATTTTTTTAAACTTCAGTGTAATATTTACTATTAATTTTTAAAGGTTCCAAGACATTACGACGATCCTGGCAAAGGGAATTATTGGGTGCTTGACTCTTCGGCAGAAGATGTCTTTATTGGTGGAAGCACTGGGAAATTGAGACGTCGTACTTCAACTGCTTGTCGAACCCGATTAGCAGCTATAAAACGGTCTCTTCACTACGGATACCCTGGACATGCTGCTCCTTTCTTTCCTAATGCTGGTCATCCCCCTGTCCAACCTCTACCAGGTCACCCTAGTCTTGGACCTGCTGCTTTAACACCTCCATTTTGGAATCCGAGTAATATTCCTCCAGTTGTTGCTGCTCAATTGTATCATCAGCAAAATCTTCATCAGCAACACCTAGCATCAGCTATTTATCGGTAAGTTTTAAATCTTTGTTAATTAATAATTATAAAATGTCTAGCAATAAAAAAATACATTCGGAGAAAGCATTTATAGGCTTGGGAGAAATATATTCACACAATGCCCCAATAGACCTTATTAAACCTTAAAAAAGTAGTCTCAATAATGTCATAGGACAAGATCCACTTCCTTTTTATTTATTTATGCAAATGCATGGATACGTGACTTTAACAAGTGAAATGTGACACCCATGACTAAATCACATTTATGAATTTTTATGATCTCCAGATACGCATCCCAATACTACATGTCAAATGGTAATGGGAGTAATCCTAACCAAACCCCGATTGCAAAACCGATACTGGCCGCTCCTCAAAATAATTCATTTTCTGTCGAAAGACTATTATCCAAACCAAGTCAAATTCACCCTAATCTTCAACATCTCCAACTCCAACATCTTCAGCAGCAACAGCAACACCACCCTCATCAAAATCATCTTTTACATCACCCTCATCATCATTCTCCTCTATCACCACTCCACTCTCTAAGCAATCTAAGTAGCCAACAAGGCCATCCCAGTCCATCTGGCTCTGAAACCTCTTCAGCAACCACACCCACTCCAATTAATAGTGCTGGTAAAGTAACTATCAATACTAGTAATAATAACAATAGTATTAGTAGCTTAGTTTTACCTTCAATCGGATCTCGGTCTAATAGCTCATCCTATGACCCCTATCGCGAGGTCTTAAATAATAGTCATAGTCAGTGTAGACCAACAAATAGGCTTCATATTGATTCCGACTAAATCTTATCTCATTTATAATAGTAATTCAACAAACCCTTGTAGGGGCACTTCTCAAAAGTGAAAATCAACCGAATACTTATTTAATAGTAATGCGATACACTCGTCGTCATCACGTAAAAGTAATGGCGCAGCAGTATTAATCATGAAATGTAACCACTCCTATTTTCAATCGACCAAAGAATCAATTAGTTTCAGCTCCGATTGAATTCAATACAAAAACTGCATCATGGACGTATAGTCTCTTATTTGATTTTGTAGGTTTCCTAATTCAATGCCATAAATTATTCTTCTCAAGCTTTTACACTTTCATTTTCCCAATGACATTATCCATCCATTCATGAATTTTATCGACTTCCGATTTTAGCTTTCAAGAATGTCATCAATTCTATCCTTTATTTTTCAGTCTATAGAATAATAATATTAGACTTTATACCAAATAAAACTACATCCTATTCTCTCATACCCAATCAAGATTACTGCACATGGGTATCGTATCATACAGTAATAACCAGTTTATTCAGTACAGAAAAACATTCAGCCATTTTGAACAAGACAAATAAAAACTCTTGGCTTTGTTTCATAGCTCGTTTTAAAAATGCAAGATCCAAATCTTTAGAATTAGGCCTAATTTATTTATTTAAAAAAATGCATTTCTCAAGATTATCATGATTTAAGCTTTATGTGCACTGCATTATGCCTATAATTTAGGATTTTAATCTGAATTAAGAAGGACATTGTACTTTATGTATTAATTTATTCTTTGTGTACATAAGATTGTACTTATTAAATTTTTATTTTATAGTATTACAAAAACTCATCTCATGCAAAAGTGCAAATGGATTAAAGTATGTTAAATCCTTTTAAAAATGCAATTAACTAGACTAATTTAATTTAGAATAGCATTTATAAATGTATGTAAACAACCATGTAATATTATTATAGTGTTAAATGTAAAACAACCCTGTTTATATCCAATCAATTAAATGAACTGACATCATTTACGAAAGTATTATTAATGTTACACAATAATAATATTACTTTAAAGCAATGAAGTAACCAGTATTCACTTACATAGTACAGCTAGATAATAGCATTATGTACTATCTAACCATTATATACTACTGTGCAACTTAAATGTGAAAAATATACAAGTTGAAATTCAAATAAAAATGTATGACGATATACACAATGTTATTTAAAAATAAATACATGTCTTCTGTCTGTATTATTATTAAAGCCTTTATTTGACATTGACAAATGTTAATGCTAATCCCTTAATCCATATGCTAACAAAAGAAGACCTTTCTTAAGAGTAATGAATGGTCAATATAATTATTTCTAGACAGGGTGCTGAATTGAAGGGTCTCGTCTTGCCCACTACAGAATAGCCTCTGGTCTCATATCATCATCATTGTACTCATATGTTTCATATTATGCATCATATCATACATTAAAAATGAACAAGAGACCCCCGATCGAAGTAAAACTATTATTTGCAAGGTATTGCCAATTTACCAATTTATTGAATACCAATTTTTATTACGCTTCAGTAGTTAATTATGAAGCATTCATTCCGGCATGCATGTTGACACTGGAGAGAAAGAACCTCAAAATTATCAATTCAAAACCTAATCGTGAGAACTTTTTGAGACGAGCAAGCTTACTATAGAAAAGGGCATGCATATTGAACTGAAAATCGTGGGGCGGAGATTAAGTCAATCGAAGTCATTATCCATTTCTATTCATATTTGGGCGAAGAAGCACCACCCACAACTTACTCGATGAGTTGGGTTTGGGACAGACATTGCAGCAGGTATGTCATAGACTCTGTAGACAAGAAGATTAGACGTCTATAATATGAGACAGCAAGTTCATGAATGTCCTCTTTCGTATGTCACCAGCTCACCAGTTACCAGATATCTTACCTGAGTACCTCCGGCATACTTGAGTTTCAATCAAGTGATTATTGCATTGCATAATATTAACTAAGATTTGTTGACATTACATAGATCGATAGATGACAGAAGGAAAAACAACATTACTTGTTTTCTGTCACTAATAAAAGTTTTAAAGTAAGCAAAAATTTATTTTACTCTTTAAGATCACCGAAGACACATACCTACCGCAGTGGTAGGTCATTGTTTCAGGCAAAGGTGATCATGATGATTGACAGAGGAGTCAATAAGACGAGAAGCTTATTGAATGGAAATGTTTAGACTATGAATTTGCGGTTTTATTGTATATTGTCCTGTGGTCAAGCTTCATTAGGAGATTATGAATCGCACTGCCACTTGAAGTGTCTCAAAACGGTTAAGACACTGTTGATGTGGGGGGTTGAGACAGTTGAGATCCTTCTTTTATCCTGTTAAGTGCTTTAAATTGCCTTACCTACACTGAACAATATTGCGGTTTTGTGGTTTTATAATTATTTAAAATAGATTTTTGTTTAAACAAGGCCAACATAGACAGACACTTGCCTTTTAAAGGATTACCAATATCAGACACAATTGAGATGATATAGACAGGCAGAGTTAAATATGAATCTTATTTATAAAAAATATTTTTTTCATATTATGATTAGAAAAGGTTTAAGTTTAGGAAAAAAGAACCTTCTGTCATTATTTAATAAGAAAAAATTCAGATTAATGGTAATCTAACGGTTTTGAAATTGTGAAATTTTAAAATTTTGAAACTCATTTGGTAGAAATTCCGTTCAGACAGATACATCTTACATCTATTATCTATGTTTGTTATTTTACCATTCAAATTTAAATACTAACTACGTGCTTATCTGTACATCATAAATGCGTATGTTGTATTATGTGTGTCATTGTATGTGTGATAGGTCCCTTTATTTACAGAGACGGACGGTGAGCATTTAATGAATAAAAATGATAAAGACGACTATAGAAATAAATAGTAAATGAATATAATTTTAAAGAGTACAAGGGTAGTAAAAATATCGTGATCATGAGTATTATTTTTATTATTATTATGAAATACAGATTAAAAACAAAGATATGATAGAAGTCAGCATGAGTCCAGTTAACAATTTCAGCATAAATTTATTTGGTTAGATTGAATGGACTCATCGAACTGCGAAGAGAATTTATTTATTCTGTGGCACGACTCTCAATGCGATTTTGGTAGTGAGAAGTCATAATGATGTCAATCTGGTTGAATGAGATACGGTACGTACGGGTGACGGGACGGTGCTCGTCGTTTACGGATAAACAAGAGATGATCTGTCCCCTCTGCCAAAATATGTAGCATTAAAAGAAATAAAACCAATCATATTATTACAAAAGTGTATTACATTGTACACAATTTTGAACATTTTCATATGTGGTTGCCTTTACATGAATTTTTATTTGACCCCGACACTTCGACCTAACACTACAAACAAGTAATACAACCACCAGCTCCATTCTATATTATGGGACCCTTCATTCATTCACTTTTACTTGCATACGCTTCCTGATCTACTGATAAGGTTGTTGGCTTGATTACTGTATATTATGCTCTGTGTAATGTAATAATAATAGCCTGATGTTGTGCTCTCTTTGCTTGGTTGACTTTTATCATAATATTAATATGTACCAGAAAAATCGGAGGGTACGGGGCCCTTATTATTCTCATTCGTAACAAATATATACTTCCAAATCTAAAGTTTTGAGATTTATTTTATTTTTCATATGCTATGTTTTTTAGATTTGGACTTTAACAGTATATGTATTCTATGGATGGTAGGAAAGTAAACTGTGTATAAAACTTTATTAT
>JAQGAA010002845.1:0-11888 GCA_034696425.1 Isotoma viridis
CCTATCCCTTGGCAAGTTAGCCTTCAGTCTTTTGATAATGATGTGGGACAATGGAAACATATCTGTGGGGCTGCTTTGATTTCTGAAAGTCATGTGCTTACTGCGTCTCATTGTATCAATGTTGAGACAAAGTATCGAGTCGTTGTAAGTTATTGATTTTTTTAAATGGCTAGTTTTTTAGTTAACCTCTGACCTATTTTAAATCTATTAAATTTGAAACTTTATTTCGAAATTAGACTAACTCAGCCTTATACAACTTTCACTCTAATATGAGAGTGAAAGTCTGCTTTCTCTAGAAACTTTCCCCTATAAAAATGAAAACTTTTGTCAAAAGTGATTTTGACTTAAATGAATTAAAAATGCCATTGGTTTTTATTTAAATAGCTTGGAAAACTCAACATGAATGACGAAAGCTCACACGAGCAAATATTCTACATTAGAGACAATGATATAACAAAACATAGACAGTTTGGATACGTAACAGAGTTTGGAAATGACATAGCCGTTTTAAAAATTCAAGATAGACAAGGACGTGGGGCTAAAATTAATGAATACGTACAGCCTATTTGTATTCCAGATCATGATGGATGGGAATTTCGGATGATTCCACCCACAGCTAATTGTGTTGTTTCTGGATGGGGAACTACTCGAAGTAAAAGCTTTAAATAGTATTTAATTTAAACAATAATTAAAAAATTAAATTAAAAATAATTAATCAATTCTTAATTTTGATTCGTTTAAATATCAGGTCCGTACGCTGGAGACCTAAGCGATACCCTTCGTGCCGCATCAGTCCCAATTCAAAACCAAGAAACCTGCAAACAATTATATACTCAAAGCTACAGAGATGACATAGATGGGAATAGGCTTACAAGACAAAAAAGACTTTTGGTCGGAATGGGAAAGAACGGATATGGAGCTGGTTCTAGATACATGGATGGAATGATGTGTGCAGGGCCTTTATCAGGGTCTGTGGATTCGGGCCGGGGTGACAGCGGTGGACCGTTAGCTTGTGAATTGAATGGTATTTTAAATAATTTAAGATTTCTTAAGAAAATAAATTCTAATTAAAATTATTTAAATTTAAGGGAGATACTATCTAGTAGGGATTGTTTCGACTGGAACAACAATTGGAGACACACCCATCCCAGGTGTGTACACACGAGTATCTCATTATCTAGATTGGCTCTCAACAGAAAGATTATTACTAGGAGTTTAATTTTAAATTATAATCTTTAGCTCAGAAATAATTTACAAAATATGTAAAATACAAAGACTGCTCAAATAATAATATTAATGTACTTTTTACACGCCAAAGCTCTTCAAAAAATAAAATATAAAACGACAAACCTTACCATCCATTTGCTTTACAAATTAAAAAACTAAATAATATACGGTGTGTAAATATACAATTTGTAAACATAATGTAATTAAGATTAAAAACATAAAAACAAAAAGGAATGTAAATAAAATGGATATTTATCTACAGTGAATAAAATAAATAAAAACTAAAACCACGATTTTTTAATACAAATACAAAATGACCATTACAAATGTACATTAAGAATACAAAACCACAACCTCTAATGTCTTTTCATGCTTTTTAGTATCATTGCCCAAATCTGAATACACAGAATTAAATTAAATTATAAAACTCCTTGAGAGTCTGAGACTCTGAGATTGCTTTTGTATGTTAGGAAATTGAGATTTAATAGAGATTGTACTTTAACAAAAAGCAGGAGCAAATAAATCATGTAAAATTTAATATATTATGCGTACTCACGGTACTCACGCGTATTCTTTGGTTCAGTTCAGTTCACTAACTTCACCTTTATACGAACGAATTGTACAAAATGCATTATTAACTCGTAATTTACTAAAACATACAATACACAAAGGAAACGTATTATTTTAAAATCATTCTTAAATCACTTTTCGATTTTATCAATATATCAATCATACTTCTGAAAGGAAAACATAAAAAAATGATAACATATAATTTCAAGTAGTTTCTTCCATAAAAAATACCATGCTGTTGTTTCCTACAATTGCTACAATTTTGATTGAAATTGATACTTCATGTTTCTAGACTAAAATGCATGAAGCCATTCAAAGCATGACGTATATAATATGTATATAATGTATGTAAGTACACAAAAAGCTAGGTAATAAAGGAAGGGGATTTCCTAAATGTTTGAAAAAAAAGTAAAATATTGAATTTCAGTCAGTATCAACCATGGGAAAGTCCTAGGTCGAGAAAAGCCTTACAAATTACTAAAAAATTATTAAAGCTGATCATTTTTTTCTATACAGTTACGTAAACTCAATAATAATATATTCTGTATGAGAGAAGAGAGAGTCAACAGCTAAAAAACAATATTCAAGATCGTCCTGCTACATACACACCTGTCTAGAATTTACTACTTACTACGTGATATTGCATTATTGCCTTGAACATATGAAATTATTATAATTTATACTAGAATAATATCATTAGTATTATTATTGAAGATTTTTACTTCAAGAAATTTGATTCAGAACATAAAATACATTTTTATTGGTAACTCTAGACTTAAAAGGTAACAGAATATCTGTCACTGTCAACACTCACAGTCAATCCACCATCACAATACTCAACACTATTTTGATGTTTATGTTTCATTCTATTTTCATCCATTACATAACTTTTTTTGGTAAGAATTATAATTATAAAATGATTGCTAGCATATAGTAATGCAAATATTTATAGACATGTGCTTCAAGTTTATTTAAGGCAAATTGGCAAATACACATACGCACAAGGAAAAATTGATAGAGGGAGAGGGATGTAGGTAATAAAAAATCAACAAAAATACATAATGAAAGCTAATCAGCAACCCTGAATTCCAATGGGACAGTTGACAATTAATTGTCGAGACAAATGTGTGATAAATTTTTATTTAAACATTTACAAAAACATAATGAATATGAATGGGTATAATAAAATTACTGATTTTGATATGTGATGACTTCACATGGTTATAGTGTATGTAAAAGTATAAGTGAGTTTGTATCTAATATGATTTTATTTTTTGGAGATTGATCTTATTGTTTGTAGGGTTAGTGGTGGATATGGAATAGAAGAATAAGTAGGCAGTGGTAGTAGTAGTTGGTAGTAGGAAAAAGGATTGAATAGATTTGAAAGAATATTTATATATGTGCCCACCCACATGCTTTAAAATAAATTTTTACACGCTGTTATGACTGGACTGACTTATCCTGTCTTAAATACTTTGTTAACATTTATAATTCTTGAGAAAAATTTATGTATGTAGAATGTTAATTAATTTCAAGGGAGATTCATGAGGCTCATCTGCATAAAAACATGGAAATAGAAATGATAATGTTTAACATTCTAGATAAGATGAATACTTGGGATGATAATATTTGTTAAAAATATTTTGCTTGGCTAAAATACAGTGTTTTGCGGCCCTTTGCCAGGAACGTAGGTAGAAGAAGGGGAGTTTGGGTTGGATTTTTTAAAAGAAGATATTTTAAAAAAGATTTTTGATTGATAAAGAATCTTTTTTAATTTTATGATTAATGTTTAAGGAAGATTTGTTGTAAAAAAAATAAATTAATATAATTTAATGAAGTATGATAGCAGCAGGTTGTAAAGTCAAAATGATTTTTCTTCATGCATATAATTTTAGTAAGTAAGGAACTGAAGATTAAAAATAACCCAATCATGGAAATAAAACTAGTCCCAATTTTGGTTTTGTAAGAAAATAGGTACAATTTTGTTTTTACAGATAAATAATTTCCGGTTATTTCCCCAAGATGCTCGAAAAATAATATGGATTTGAGAAATTAATTTGAAGATTTGGGGAGATGGGAGATTTTTCTTAAAATTTTAGAAATTGCATGATGTTTATAGTTTATAGAACTTATAAAATCTGTTTATTGTGTTTAAAAAAAACTTATCTCCTGATAATACAATCTTTCATAAATATTTATATATTAAAATATCATAAACTCCAATTAGCTAAATATCAAAATATTATGTCTGAGCTATAAGATAATTACTTTTATTTTATTACATTTCATTAAAAACAATAGATTTATGATGAGATTAGAGATTTTTATATGGAGATCAATTAATCGACTTATCATTTTAATAAAACATTAAATCTTCCATAGATAATATTTTTAATCAAAAAGAAAACCTAATATAAATTTAATCCTTGATTAAATTAGTAACTTGAATATTTAGTCCTTCTGATAATTTACTGATAATAAACTTTATCTTGTTATCTATCAACTATTTTTAATTAATCCACCCACACCGTATTCATAAAGCTATTAAAAATTCCTTAAATTCTTACGGCACTTAAACTAATACTGAAACCTGACTGCATTTTAAAATACATATTATAACTATTTGTACTGAAACAAAAGTGTTGAATGCTCAAAGAAGTTATCTCTTTTATATTATTAGCAGTATTAACAGTAGTAGTAGCAGCATTGTATTAAATTATATTGTAGCATAGCGGATGCATTTTAGTTTTTTGTCTGTTTTTTATTAAATACTACTTACTAACTACTACTACTACTACTGACTTAACCAATACCACCACTGACTACTAACTACTACTAGTACTAAAAAACTACAATTGGTACAGAATAGTCAATTCGTAACTTTTTTAGATTATAAAGCTTCATCTCATCCCAGTAGTAGTATTCAGCCAAGGAAAAATAGTACCCCATCCTATTGTACTTTTTCTGTCTGTGTATCTTCTTATTTGATCGCACTATTTTTAAGCACCTTCTGCCAAAACCAAGAGAAGAGACCGACACTACTACCACCACTTACTGTCCATCCATATAGGATTTTTTTGTACATTTGCAATAGATACAATTTTGTATACCCACATTGAAATTTGCAAGCAAGCAAGCATTAATAATAATATTATTAGTATAAGTGTACAGGCAGAGGCAGAGGCAGTCAGTTCAGTTTGATAAAAAGGAATAAGCAAATAGTAGTAAAAGGCGATAGATAGGGTTATTTTTTATTAATTTTAGATATGTATTTCACACCTGGTGTAACTAGAAGAGGATAGTGGTAGTATGGGAGATGGGAACCCAATTAACTTATTTTTTATTAATTATTCCCTAATTCAAGTTTTATTTTAATTATTTATTGGCACAAGATAGGCTTCATTTTGTTAGAGTTTTGTTCAGGTGTTGAGTGCTTTTATTAAGTTGTATCGGTTTAATAGATAGGGACAACAAGACACAGTTAATTGTTTTTGAGATTATTGTATATTGTGTATTGTGTATTGTTGATTGTGGTAATTGCAAAAAAAGGACAAATTAACTGACTTAACAGATGAATTAAAAAAAACTTAAAAAATAACCGCTGTATTACAAAAAATATAATTATTTAATTGACAACGAAATCAATTTAATTTGTAAAATTAATTTATAGTTTTTTAACATCAAACATGAGAGATTGAAGATTTCGACAATTTTGAGATTACTTAACTTCAAACTTTAAATGTCGGTATTTTTATTACATTCATTGAATATTCATTATTGTGTTTTGAAAAATAATTCTGAATTTTATGTAATTGATAATTTTCGATCTTTGCAAATGAATTAAAAACAAAAGGTTAAAGGTTGACGGTTGAAGTTGATAGCTTGATGATCGAAATTCGCAAATAGTTCAATATGCAATCAGTTTTGAAAGTATTGCAAAAAATAAGAAATCACTAAACACTAAAAGAAATTATTTAATGAATATGAGACTAGTGAAAAGGTTATAGGTCATAATCTGTAATCGTTCGTTTACAAGACAAATTTCAAGTTGTTTTGTTAAATTGTTACGATTTAAAAAAGTTCGACTGAAGTGAAGACTGGCAAGGACAACTACTGATTATTGTATTACATTCAGTATTATAATCTTTGTGATCGCGATCCAAACAGCACCACCCGGCTCAATTATAATGACCTTAATATTATAAAAGTAGAGGCTGTTTGCTCAGTTAACTCACCATTTGCTTCCATCACGGTTAAGGAATGGAAGAAAATGATGAAAAGGTTTGTTAATTAGTGTAATTAAATGGATTTGGGGAAACTTTAATTGGTAATAAAAGATTTATTAAAAGTTATTGTTTTGTTTTAGATTCGGATAGACCGGATTTTAGGATCATCTGTTACCACTAATGCCCACTTCAGTTCCGATTCCAATGGCCTTATCGCCTATCCTGCAGGGTATGCAGTTATACCTTCAAAAATAACATCCCTGTGTAATTTTACTTAAGTCAAAATATTAACGAAGTTGCTTTGTTTTGTAAATGTTTACAGAAATACCATTGTCCTCTTGGACACTGGGAGTGGAACAGTGGTCTCTCACATTGTTCTTGAAACCCGAAAACCGATCAGTGCTATTCAGCTGAAGAGCAACTCTCTCCTATTTGCAGCGTCAGAGGAATCAAGTTCGTTAAGAGTTATAAATTGGCAGTCTGGAGTTGTTAAAGATATCGCACCGTGTCAAAATGTTGTTTGCGCTGTAAGGGATAGTGATAGTAGTGTTTGAATTAGTGAAATTGCGGTGAAGAAAGCTAGGGTAAAAGTGTTGGTTAATCGTGGATTAATTGCGTTTTGTTTTGTAGGCGGTATCAACTGTTCTCGGAGTACTGGTTACAGTTGGATCAGACAGGGTTGTTTCCGTATGGGACTTCAAAACACTTGTTGGAGGACCTCCAAGTAGTCGAAATGGAACTACTCCCGCAGGAGGAACCCCCACCGGCCTAGCATCTAATAATAATAACAGAGGCAGAAAGTTGGCATCTAGTTCAGTAGCTTGTAAAGTATCATGTGTTTCATTTTCTCCGGACGGGAACTACTTCGTCACTGGAGGGACTAGGCATTTAAAATTTTGGTATCTTCAGTTAGGAAAGGTAATTGATATATTAAAAGATATAATTATGTGCTAGTATTTAAAATATTCACTTGACGCATGTTTCAATGGTTTTGCAGAATGAATGTGTCTTGACGGGTAGACCAGCAATATTAGGTAGTGAACATTCCAACGCAGATTTCAAAGATGTGCTTACGGATGGAAATGGAACATATGCCGTTGCAAATTTTGACGGGACTGTTTCTGCCACATTGTGCCAATTCGATGAACGGCGCTTCCTGGATAAGTGGGTGCAGCTCAAAGTACGTCAGATTCTTCACATGATTGATTGATAAAACTGTGAATCAAGTTTTACTTATTAGAAGCAAATGTGCTCAAATGCGTTTAATCTTGTAACAATAGACAAAACAAGCCCTATGCATGACGATGGACGATGACCTTTTATTCATTGGGTGTACAGACGGCCTTATCAGATGTTTCCGATCAGGCCGATTAGATTTCGTGGCAACTTTACCTCTGCCACATCATTTAGGAGTAGATGTAAGTCAAGTTATAGACATTTGCATGTTTACAAAATTGTATTAAAATTGCTATTTGATTTGTTTATTATGATTTCAATCATTGTATATTACTCGAATTGACAGATAGCTAAAGCCACAGATGTAACCGCTCTGTCTTCTCATCCTCCTGGATCGAAGTTTCCCAATGTTTTGGGCATCTGTGCCCCAGGGGGTAAAAAAGTAGTCGCTGCATATGCAGATCATTCTTTCTATACCTGGGATGTTCAAGATATCAAACGGGTATGAAATGAATGCTTATATATATATATAAAAGACTTACGAGTTTATAATACTTTGTTTAGTTGAAGAGAGAAAGGAAGAATATATACTATATACTATTAGCAAAGTAATGAGAACTGGACACACCTTATGGACAAATTTCATTACATTTTTTATGTGTAGGTGGGCCTGTCTCATTCTTGGCTCTGGCACTCTGGCTGTATTTGGGATGTTGCATTAGGTCCAGCCCAAGCCGGAGGGTTGCCTTCACTTCTTCACTGGCCAGCATTTATTACCTGCTCCAACGATGACACTGTCAGAACGTGGGACATCACGAGTCAGACGAAGACAAATCTTTATTCAAACGTATAATTTTCCGAAATTCAATGCCTATCTTTAATCAAATCAAGTCATTATGCCTTATATGTCCGATTAATAATGGAACAATACTTTAATGATGTACATCTTTTTTGAATTTTTGATGTAAACAATTTATTTACAGGAATGCCTGGATATTAAGTACATCTCTACTAGATATCTAGATTCGCCTTTATTTATTTCTCATGGAAATGGTGTAAGGTGCGTGGGTGTAGGATCAACATTTGTATGCTGTGGAGATCGTCAAGGGAATTTGAGATTGTCTAGATCCAAGTCTACTCATGAATTAATTAAAATTAAGGCTCATAAAGAAGAAATTTTATCAATGGATGTTAAAGGATCTTTAGTAGCAACTGCTTCTAGAGATGGAAGTATCAACTTGTATTCAATTGATCAAGTTAGAAATACCTAATTAACAATATATAACTCAAATAAATGTAAAAACTTATAAACCGGAAATTCATGCAAAATTTCTCTTTTTGTAGGAAATCGAACGTATAGCTTCACTTCAAGAACACAAAGGATCAGTGACAAGTGTAAAGTTTTTAATTTCTGATAGAACAAGCCCTAACTCCCTTCATGTAATATCATGTGGAGCGGATAAAAATTTAATCTTCCGTCAAATTGTGCCGAAAGATAATTCGAGTGGAAGTTTAATAGACATTTTGGGATTGTTAGACGGTTCTTTTGTGGGTGATGTTGCAGTTGAAGTAAACGCGATAGTGAATAGTAAAACTCCGCTATTTGATCTTGAAGCGGATTCAGGGGCAAAACATGTTCTTGTAGCGTGTCAAGATGCTTGTGTTAGAGTGTATAATTTATCAACTGGAAAACACAGTAAAACTTTAAGAAGTACGAGTCCGGATATTAACTTAGGAACAATAATTAAAGTGACATTAGATCCAAGTGGGTACTATGTTGCAGTTGCATCTACGGACAAAAGTATTACTGTATTCGATTACTATAAAGGAGACATTGTTGCTTCATTGGTAAGATTGTTTTTATTATTTTATAGTAATTTATCTTGGGTTAATCATGGGTTAATCTTCTGTAATTATTGTCTATAGCTTGGTCACTCCGAGTTAGCCACTGCTATAAAATTCACCCCGGACTTCCAAAATCTTATTTCGGTTGGAGGAGATTCTTGCATTTTTATTTGGACATTACCTCGAGAAATGGTTGTCACAATGGAAGCCCGTATGGGAGAGAAGCGATCTCGGAAGAAGTCAGTTACCCCAGTTATCACAACTCCAACACCACCCAACCCACCATCTCCTTCTCGGCCTGACTACAGGTACATTTTTATGGTCAAAATTATAATTTTTAAACCTTTAAAATATTTTTATTTTAAAATTCGATTCTCTTTTAAATAGGTTCAGCTTTGGTCAATTGCCAGATTGGGCGAAAAAGCAAATGAATATTAAAGGAGAAGGACCTACACCCTCACCAGCACCTCCAAAGAAACCAGCTGTCTTACTACCTCAAGGAAAGTGGAGTGAAAGGGTAGAACAAGCATCTGGGGCTTTGACTATCAAATCTTTTTATAACTCTGATACAATTGTACCTGTACCTTTTACAAAACCTCCAGGTGAGAGCTTAAGAGATTTGTGACATCAAATTTTGTCTGTATTGAATCTGCAAAAGAGCTTTGTCAGTTAATCTAATTAACTTTTCTAGTCACTCAACCTAAAGAAAGCTCCTTAGAAAGTCATGAAGATAGCAGCTATGGAACTGAAAGCTACTCCAAAGATAAAGTTGGTTCTGATAGAGAAGGAGAAAGTTTAGAGGCAGCTGATGACTTGATGAAACAAACAATTTACAAAGATGTTGTAAGATACCCTGTTTCTGATGATGTTTGCTACAAATGCGATTTCAGCATAAAAAATAAAAAAAATTTATTTTATTTCATTATTTAATTTGCAGGAAGGAGATGATGAAGAGTCAACAGATTTTTACTCAGATGTTGGAAAGTCTACAGATGGAGAAGCATCTGAAGTCCCTCGTGCAAGAGCTAGGAAACCTCGATCTGATACTGATTCAGATTCAGGAAGTACATCTACGCGAGGGACACATAAGCCAAAACTTTCCTCATCTTATAACGATTCATCAGGAGTTCATCCTTTTGAAATAGTACGCAGCAAAAATGCTGAGTTAATTATGTCAGTAAAGCTGAAAAACCGAGAAATCTCAAAAAGTCGTTTGGAGTTGGAGAAACGTCTTGAAGAAACTAGAAAAAAGTTACAAAGTGTTAGTCGTATTTTAAAAAGTTAATTCAAGGTTTTGGATGAACCAGGTAGAAATTTGAAATTAACTGTTATGTACAACTGACTTTTTCCAGATTGGATACAAATCAATGAGTCAATCTACGCAAGATTTAAGTTTAAGTAGAAGCTACAACAAAGGTATGTTTTATTTAATTTAAATTTGTATGGGTTCATAGGGGTTTCGCTTTAGCTTATACTGGGATATTAATTGTAATCGAATCCTTTTGTACCTTGGAAATTTTTGAATGGTGGTGTATTCTATTTCTTTAGTCCTTACACCTGTTAGCACCCAAGATAGTACTTTGAATCACTCACAATCACAAGAACCAGTAAATCCCCGGCCTCAGCGACCTCAATCTCTACTATTGAGTCAAGGTCCATCTTCGCCCGCTAATAATATCTGTCACTATCCGTCTTCTTCTGTTGGTGTTGGGTTCACCTGCATTGACGTTCAAACTGCTCTTACAAATAACAAAGTTGCACCTGCTAAATATTTCGCTAATTATGCTAATAATAATAACATTCCGAGTAAAACTAACTACAATTGCACCAATGGTGATGGTGTTGGTGGTCGCTGTTTTTCTGGCACTGTTTCACCTTCACATTCGTACGCAGCTTGTGAAAAATCTATTCTTCAACTGAAAAACAAAATTGTACAAACCGTAACTGTGTTGCCTTCGAGGTTATCAAACGTTGCTCAAATAAGTAGGTTAATTTATTTCAACAAATATTTACTTCAACGTTGGCTTATCCACTGTGTATTCTGTTGTGGCTGGAGTTATTGCACGTACCCTATAATTGCTTTGTTATTAATGCATGCGGCATGATTTTGTTTTTAAATTGCATGGATTTTAAATAGCGTAAGCGACCATCTCCTCCATCCCTTAGATTTTCTAGAGTAAATTTAAATTTAGATTGTAGTTATTAATTATAATGAATTACAACGAATGCCTGAGTAATGTTGATTTAAAATACTATCAATAATTTCCACAATTATACCTTGAGACTGAGAATAAGCTGAAATTACTGTAGTTGGTTTTCTTCTCAATTTACTGTTCGAAGCTATCGTTTTTGACATATAAGATGGGGTCACTGGAAGGGACTCGGGTTCAGAGTCACTCTATTATTAAAAATGTATTTTTTAATATTGCCTTATTTCTTACATAAAAAGACAATAATTTTTGCAACATAAACATATAAGCACTGACCTGACCCTGGTTCATTAACGCAGAAACTGACACACTTCTTGTCAACAAATTCTGAGGGTCAAAGATTCCTGTTCTTCCACTTTTACTCCGCTCTAAACATTTAATGAATATGTTAGTCTCAGCGCAAATAAAGAATACATCAACACATAATATACTACGAGAGCAATACGAAACTAAAATTTAAAAATTAAAACACACTAGCGAAGCCAATCTGCAAGGGAAGTTATTAAAACTCTTCAACAGAAAACAATTTAAAACAAAAATCCTGCAATTTTGCGTATCACAGAACAAATTTAGTATTAATGAATATAAAATATTAATTTAAAAAAACACCATTGCGATGTCTGTTAAAGGAACG
>JAQGAA010002846.1:0-11886 GCA_034696425.1 Isotoma viridis
GGTGGGGGTTTTTTGACCCCCACCGGTCAATCACTTGACCCACGCTGCCCATCTTCGAACTCGGTTCCTAACTTTACTAGATGCACCTGTGTGCAAAATTTCATTCAAATCGGTCGAAGTGTTTTTGAGTTATCGTCAGACAGACGGATGGACGGACAGACGGACATGCTAAATACATAAGCCCTAGGCTCGGGCTAAAAAGTCAAGCGATTCCCCAAAGCGAATAATTTTTTTATATTTAAACAAAAAGATGTACTAACTATTTAATACACATTATTGGATCGAGTTGGATGTTTAGAAGAAATAGTAACTTTATATGTTCTCATCTCACGCCAGAATAGAATCTATACTGCATAATACACACTCTATAGAATTATATGGGGAAAGTGCATTATTACATGTAATATCTAATGGGGAAATATTTTATGGCTGTGTAGGTGGACGGGGCATTAACTTAATCTGGTGAATAAATTCATATAAAATACCTGAATGAAACACATGGTATTTCCCTTTAGCTATTTTTACACCCTAGAGTACACAAAGCCAGTGGTTTCACTAGTATTGACTATTACGTTTACAACCATATGTCTTCATTTTTCTAAAAATATTCTGATAAGAGAAGATTTTGGTTAAGAAAGGATGAAAGGAAAATGTATGTGAGTGAAACTACTACGACTGCTACTGAAGGGAAATCGAGAAAATATCAGTAGAGAAATCTTTAACATATGAAAGTCTACTCAAGCAATATTTGCTCCATGTCTTTTTGGGAACTGACTGATTTTGAAAAGACTTTCTACGCTCTAGCAAGATTTACAACTCTTTATTCATTCAATACTTCTTAACTGGTGGAAGGAAAGGGAAAAAAACCTACTCGATAAAAAAATGTATAAACCAGAATAGAGGAGTTTGGCTCTAGTAGTAGTACTGGCTTAGAACAGACACAAATCGTACCTAGATAATATTATGAATATATGGATTACAATAGACACAATGCAATTCAATCCTTTCAAACAAGTTGAAAATCCGGATTCAGTTGAGTTATCAGTGTAAGACATTTTTGACGTTGACTTCGTTTCTTGCAGTAAAGAGAAAATTATATCATAAAATTGGGGAGAAGGTTTCGCAGTAACAAGTTTTAGGTTGATATCACAGTTTCACTTGTTAGTTTGACTTCCTCCATCTAAAAGAATGAATGCACGTGAATACAGCGTTAAAAAACAACATGGGCAACAGGGTAGCAAGAGTTATATGCAAGGTAGTGAATATTGGTCTGACCTAAGTATAATATTATGTAGCATAGGTAGTTGTGGCCTGGCCTAGGTCTGGTTGAAGGATAATAGAGTCTCTGTTGACATGGCTTATGCCAACTCTGTAGAAGTTTGTGTAGTTGGGTGAAGTCAGTGCATGGGGATATTATATCGTAATGTGCTCGTGTGAGCGGACGTCAGTTGTCCTTTAGCTGAAGGAATGAATCTAGAGAGATGTAACGTTAAGGTACAATGTCTTACATCCTTGGCTGGTGATAAAATAAAATCTAATGGCTTGGAGGTAAATATTTTCCAATGACGACGGAGCTAGAGGTTGCAATGGCATAGTGATGGTTGTACACACTACTATGACATTGCTTGGACAATACACTTGTCCTGTACATTTTACGCTTTCTCTAAATCTGCACAAGAACTTTCTCCCTCAGAGAAAGTTCTATGAGTTTTCTGCATGGGAGAAAAGTGTATAAACTTGTGCATTTACATATCTTCTATTGTATCTATTACTATATTATTAGCTAGAGCATGAGGAAACGTTGTTTCGTTCTTAAGTCCGATGTACGTCATTAAAACTCACACTTCTCTACCCTCATTTCATTGCTACTCCGTGTAACTCCACACTATATGCAAAGTTCTGTTTATTACTCCTTTCAAACCCGAATAGTTTTACTTTTAAGAAACAATGGAACAAGGGAAAGCATGAATGAAGTTTCTTCTGTTTTGGAAAGTTTTCTTTCCTAGGGATAAAATAGTTCTTAAAATGTGTTGACTTTTGTAGGAAACAATTTTAAGATAGATTTGGTTAGTCGTACAAGGAGCCTTTACAGCTTTTTCTTGTTTTTAATTCAATGGCTTTATTATTACGAGTTTGTATCATTAGAATCATTACTTTTCTAATTTGGACTTAGGCTTGCATTAAAAAACGTGTCTGCGTCACACTATCATGACAAGTGGGTGACGGATGAAGTTGAAAACTTTTTTTCATAAGGTGACGTGTGAATCTTTGCAATTTCTTAAGACATTGAAATAATACGTGACCTTTTGTACATGTTTTTTAGGATCAATGTTCTTTTGTGAATATTTTGATCTAAAATTACCTTAAAATGCTAATCATAGTTTTTTTACCTTCAATGCACAATGCGTTGCTTTGTTTTGTATTTTTGATCCAGAAGTTACAGTAGAATTTTAATATATAAATTATTTCCAGATGGATAATCCAAGCCCAACTTGTGCTGAAATAGAAGGTCAACCCTGTAAGGTGAATTCTGACTGTGCGTGCGTGGGCTTTGGACTGTACCGGTGCTACATTGATCAGTGCCAAGTTATCTCGTTGCAAAATTCTGGTAAGAATTTATTATCTTAAATTTGTTTTTCATAAATAAAAAGTTTGCTTTGCCAAGTTATGAGATATCTTTTTAGTTTAAGCCCTTTAAAAGCTATGGAGTAAGGACAGGATTGTATAAGGGCAGGGTGGGAGTCTTAGGTCAATAAAAGTAAAAGTAATGGGCTTAAGTAGCTCTTTATATTCATATAATCATGGAAGCCTAAGATTAATTGAAAGATATAAGTAGCCTTAATACTCCCATGGTGTGCGGTGTTAGATCAAACGTTTGGAAAATTAAATTAATAGTGAGGGTGGATGATGATTATGCTAGGAGAAGATTGTGATGAATGTTGGAACTGTTTCTTGAGCAAAAACTACTTTAGAATTTCCTCAGAATCCTACGTTCCTATTGATTTACCATTCGTTGGTCGGAGGAATTTCAGATTGAATAAGGGAACGGAAAAGATGAAACCCTCATGGGATAGCTTGGAGAGAGGGAGTAGGTCATCTCATTCTAGACACTGTTTCAACGCCATCAGATACCAACTCTGAACAACTCTGACTTTCTCTCCAAGCCAACGTATAATAAGTATAGAGTAGCACCTCTTTTACTTAGGAAGTTTGCGTGGGAGTCGGTGTGTTCAACTCTTTGAAAATGAATAGGCCCATTCAGCCAACATACCAGGTTAATGTTATTGCATAGCCTCACTTGAGAGTTTGATTGAAAAATACAAGTAGATAAGAAGGGGTAATATTCTGCTTTCTCAACAGAGCAGGGCTGCTTTTTTCTCAAACAAAATCCACTAATTTACGTCAGCCACACTAACGCCACTCCAAGTTCCAACCACCCATCACCTAGGCATATAAAATACAATGCATTCTTTATTACACCGCTTTAGCATAATAAAAGGTAGAGAAATGCTAAGATCAAATTAAATTTACTTAGTACTAAAAACCATATAAACGAATCACTAAAAGCCGGCTACATACGATCCACCAAGAAAACTCATAGTTCTTCAAATTGAACATGATTTGCACATGGTGAAACCAAAATTCACCAGTAACAAGTAATCGTTCTTAGTAATAATAAAACTGCTCGAGGATATAAGATTATGTAATCTGTAACTGAAGCTGAAACACTATGACCTCACCGCGTATGTCATAATGCCAATTTAATTTTACTATTGGTACTCCTTTATAACTACAATTTACATGAGAAAGTCCTTTCCCTCGCACGTTTTTTAGTTTTATTGAATGAGATAGTGCTCTAACTTTATAAACATGATGATTTCTCAAAGGATATATTCATTTAAAATTAAATTGAACTCAAAGAAAGGTTAGTAATGAGTTAATCAAGTTAAAAAGTTATTTTGAAAGTACGTGCTAGCACACTTACTCCCTTACACTGTTTAAATTCTACTAGAAATAGGTGTGGATCTTAATTCAACTGTGTAAGAAGTAACTTATGACTTTGATTCAATTCAATCGACTTACCTTGCTTTCTCTGAACTGTATAAATATCATCACCATTTCCCTTTATTCGCCAAAGTGACGTTCTTCTTGGTTTACGTAACATCTACTTTCTTAGGTTTGGATTCAAGAACAAGTATAAAAAATTGAATACCAATTCAACTCAAATTTTGTCATCTGGGATTTTTACTAAATTTTACCACAAAAATTGTCTACTGGAAGTAAAGTATTTTATCTGTTGTGACAGATTACTGAATTTTTTCTTATTTTTGTCTTTCTTGGAATATTACATATAAATGTAACATCCTACCCTACCTAGTAACACAGTTGCTCTTTATGAAATCTGTGGAAACTATTCAGTATATTATAACCCGGCAGAACGACCCGAAAGTTGATATTTAGATGGACTTCCTTTTTCATTAATATTAAATTGTTTCTTACATAAGTTACGGTTATACAAGTTTAACTTGTTTGTGGTTGCAGAAGAAATCTCAACCCTAATTGAGTCAAAGACATTCGTAAATCATGTTTTAAACTTTCATTTTTAAGAATAAACGATTTAAACAAAGCAACAGTGCATACACTGAACGAACTTACCTTTTGAATATTATTTTAAAATGTATAAGTATTATTGTCAAGATATTAAGAAGTTTGCAATAACAAAATCAACCAAATAAATAACCATTAGTATCAAATTTGCACAGGATTTATAAATCATCTTTTGAACTTTAAACAAAATAAGACATTGCATAATTCGTAATTAGATTCAATTTCTCCTTTTAAAGTGAGGCAACTCAGTTTTGTTTAATATGTTTGTTATTATGTAAGTAAAATATATGCAAAATGCTGAC
The DNA here is from genome assembly GCA_034696425.1 of Isotoma viridis. Taxonomy (NCBI): domain Eukaryota; kingdom Metazoa; phylum Arthropoda; class Collembola; order Entomobryomorpha; family Isotomidae; genus Isotoma; species Isotoma viridis. Next base: position 4,911 of record JAQGAA010002846.1, read on the forward strand.
TAATGATGTGCCTGTTAGAATTATTGATATTCCAGCAATGTAAAATCAATTGTAAAATACATTGACAAGTGAAAGTGTGTAAGGAAGTTTGAGACGGTATTTGATCAAATTAAGAACAGGATGGTGGATAGAATTTAAGACAGGGATGATGGTAAAAAGTGAATCTTATATTGTGTAAAGAAGAAGATTCACTTGATAATTAATGAGACTAAGGGTAAGGTGACGAGTCATTCTTTGAGCTGTGCATCCATCCACACGACATCTCGGTTTTCCTCTCTCTCTTCGGTTATTCCGACAGCTTATAATCTTATTATTAAACCTTATTACATTTATTTGTATAAGACAAAGACTTGGATTTTGGTGCATAACATATTCTGAGTGAAGATACCTCTCGAGCGTCTAATTTGTCAGAACATGATCCCATGAAGGAACACAACTTACGCTAATAATATGAATGATGAGACTTCTTGGTGTTCTTGGGTTTCATCAGTTCAGTAGAGTCACAATGCAATTATCAAGGGACTTATCGAATTAGCTCTCTCTCTCTCTCTCTTCGTTATTTTAATATTCTTCTCTTGTGTGTCGTGATATGATATGACAATCAAAATCCTTCCAATTGAATAAAGTAACAAACTCATCCAAGACAAACAGAGTTCAATTTATCTCTTAAATTGAACCCCGTTTAAATACACACACAATTTAATTATCTAATTATTATTATTAACACTTACCTGCATTTAGGATAATAAATTCAATTAAACAACCTTGATGCGAGGTCTCTCTATAATTGTCTCCCGAATAAAGCACCAACATTTCATTTACATCATCAAAGAAAATTGAGGTTGAAATCTTATTAAATCTTTTGTACGAAATTAATTTCAGTTAACCTAGGATACATTTAAAACCCATTAAGACTTTATACTTCTTGATTTTCTAAAATGTTTATTATATAAACCATACAAAAATTATAAAACATCCATGAACTCGCAAATCAAACCCAGAATCGAAAAATTTTAGCATTTAGCCAACCAATAAGAAAAATCTAAGTTTAACTTGTTCCCACATTGCAATTTTATTACTGAAAATCACTATGAGACGACGACTATAATGAAATGAAACTGAACGATTAACCATACAGACAGACGTTATCATCACCACAAATACCCACTACTACCATTCACAAAAGGAAAGACCGGGAACAAACTCCAGCCTGGGAAGGAACATGTAAAACTATTGAGGGTCGTCGTCATTCATCCATAGAGAAACCAAGTTGACTTGAGTTGGACTAAATTTAGATCAGGAGAAAGTATTAGATGACGTCATCCCTATAACAAACTTTCCTCACACTCCTTTACCCACATTCTGCCATTAGACTCCCAACCAAAGTCCTACCATTATCAACTCTTCTTTATCCCACCACTACCACATATCTTTCCATTTGCCCTCGTTTCAAATTTTCTTTGCTCAAAAGACAAGATATTGTCCTACAAACGAGAAAAAAGTATCTATACTAGAGAAGGCATCCCAAAGAAAGATATTTAACGTATATTCACAAGAATTCCTCTAATATCAAAGCAAAACTTTAATTTGAAACATTTTTTCTACAATACTTTTTTATCACCTAAAATGCTTTCACTTGTTCCATTCAGCTTTTTTCTTGTATCTTGTTCCTTTCAACCTATTTTTAGCCAAGCATTCTCCAAAAGAATTGACATTGTATCAGGTTCAAGACACGAGCTATCATTACACTCGAATGAAAAAAATGTTTTTTACAAAGATTATTTGTCAGTTGAACGCGTGCACACTGACTAAAAGAGAGACTCCAGTAAATATTTGTATCTCTGAGCTCAAGTTTTTTATGATTGATTATTCTGACACTTTCAATTTTTTCTTTAAGAGTTCATTTTCAAAGGAATAAAGTTTGGTTGACGTTTGTTAGCTTAGTTTTTATGTCAATGTAGTTAAAACATGAAGGGACTAGGGTTTTAGAGCTCGCAGAGTATGTTATTATAATATTGTAAATTATTAAGGCAAAAAACACTATGGGAATTTTTCATGGTATGGGTTTTGTAATTAAAATTGGCAGAGATGGATTTGTATGGTGGTATGGCTCAAAGAGATAAAATGTAATACGGATCTCTTGCTTTAGTCTAAAGTTGATAGGTAATTTTTATGCAAAGTTTTTTCCCTTGATTGCTTTGAAGCCTTTGAGTTATTCAGGGTATTATTACTTCCTGACAAAAGTGGTTTCACCAGATGGTCAAAAGACTACATATTTATGACATGTGTATGTATGTGTGCGGTTAGTTAGTAAAAACAGGAGAAATGTTTAATTTCGAAAACTATTCCTGTGAGGAGATAAAAAAACCTAGTGTACATTTTTTCCCTCTTTGTGTGACTCAGATACAAATCCTAGTGGAATTTTTAATAAAAAAATATTTTGTTTATTGGCGGATGTAAAAAAAAAACAAGTAGAAAACATGTCAAACATACAAAGTTATTCATATTACATTATTATACTTATTAACAGGAATTCATATACTTTTACTTGTATAATAAAACGCTGTGATTTTACATTACGTCTCCCTACGGTTCCAAGTTCCTGCTTTTAAATTGAGTTTAGTAAAACCATACAGATACTGTGAGTCAATCAGAATGTAACAAAGCAATAGTGGGAACGTAACATCTTTGAAGGGCCCAAATTTTGTAATGCTAATAGTAACAAAACATTTCAGACTGATAAATTCTTATTAATCTTAAGTAATAATCAAATTTTCTACGGTACATATTCAGATTTTGAAATAAAACTAAAGGAAAATGTCTACATATTATTTGAAAAAAAAGTATCAAATCTTCAAAGAAAAATCTAAATAAATAATAAAGGTTTATCATAAGAACTGTAAAAGAGAAACTTAAATACAGCTTTTCAATCCTATGTTAAACGCGAGGCATCTTCCTAGGAAAGAAAATGTAAAGCTTTTAATACCGTGCAGGCAGAATGTAAATTAGCAGAAAGAAGGAAAGAAACGAAAGTTTGCTTGGGCAAATATTTGTTTGATGTCTCTTCTTCAACAAACATGCAAGAAAGGATTGTTCATAAGTAGTTAAACTTCTGAAATGTGTATTTGCTTGGGATGACATGGGTTTAGTGAGTCGGGTCTTCGTGTGAAATATTTTTTAAAATATTTCAAGAGACAGTTTATGCGGTGTAGAACCTTCAAGCATAAAAAATCCTATCTGACAATATAAAAACTCCTATAAATATAAATAAGCCAAACCCTCAAACGAATTGTCTCGTGGTTTATGAAAGATTCCTCTGTCATAAGTAGTGAGTTTACAGAAAGTATGTATTTGTACATTTCCTCAGCTTTAATATAGATAGGTGAATTTTTTATGCAGAAAAACGCTAAAATATACGACTTCTACCATGATGGAATCATTCTTCCTAATAAATGAACCTGCTACTTCCGTGCAATATATTATAACAAAAACTGTATGCATATACTCTAATCTATATAAAAATTATATACTGATATTTGCCACCCGTGCTTTTATATACAATGGCACCTCCGTCACTATCAAGATCTCTCAGAATTCTCTATTTAGTACATTCAGGAAAACTAAACTAACTTTGCTTTCCTTTTAGAATATTTATGCATTTTGTATTGTTTTCCAAGTATCAATTTACTAATGCCAATCTGAGGTTTTTTTATATTTCTTAACTCCATGCATAAAGTTCTACCTAGATTTGACCTAAAGTTTTCCAAAGAATAGAAAGTAACTCCCTTAATTACTGCTAACTCATGCCCTATCATTAACTATACAAATGTTTTTTTATTTATTATCGACTTGGTTAATTCCATTCTTAGTAAGGATAAATTTCTTTGATTACTTTTCTACTTAAGTGTTCTTGCTATGGGATGATAAGAATTTAAGGATTTCCATGAAGTTAGCTAAAAATAAATTAAAAACAAACTCATAACTTGGAAAAATGTGAGATGCACTTAATGCAAAAGATTTTATTTTGAAATTCTAATGAAAAAGTGATTTAATTCCTTTTAAGCCTAATAAATAAAATATCTTTTTTTATAATATTTCAGCTGGAGTTATAGACGGAGGAAATCTTAATGACAGACTTATGGGCTCTTCTTCTAGTGGAACTTTTCCAACATTCTCATCATCACCACGCTGGCATTCGGGTCCTTTGCAAAAAAATCAGTTGGGCATTTGGGAAGAAACAAACATCAACTCTGGAAATGATGATAACAACAATGATAATGATGATTACTCTTCTTCAGCCTCATTTAATGCGGATAACAAAAACAGTTTAAGTCTCTTTCCAGGGGTAATTGGTATTGAGAAACGAGATGGTAACAGTAGTAAAAGTAGTAGTCTGCAGCAAAGCAACAAAACATCATTCGAATGAAACCAGTATTTATGAATTCCTTCACATCTGAAAGAAAAACGAGTCTTAATTAAAACTAATATTTATAGTTTCTACATTCTATTTCTTTCAAGCACGATACTAAATAATTACTACTACTTCTTACTTGTTCCATTTTCCTTATAATTCACACCTCAAATCTTTTAATCATTAAGATTTCTTCTAAAAAACATTGAAAACATATTTATCTTTTGTTTAAATACTTCATTTTTAAAAAGAAAAAGAAAATACACATAAAGTTTGTTTAAAAGATTGCTAAATACTGGTCTCATCATTAGTTGGTGCTTTCATGTTGCTGGCTGTGCTAATACTACTACTACTATTTAATATTAATAATAATTATATTTTATAGTTTAGTACATAAATAGTTGTATGTAAGGCAGAATATTCCTATTAGAACACTTACACTATATTATATTGTATGAGAAAGTTGCGTAAATTGACATAATCACACTTAGCAGGTATAACGAACGGTGGAAAAAATACATATTATTAATACATATTACATACTATTGAAATGAATAACAGATACGTATCATAATGTACATATTATCACAGGATTATTATTATCAATTAAATAAATCACTCTCCACTCTTTAATGTTATTAGGATTTAGTAAGATTGAATTGTACACTTACTTTAGGAGTAAACAGGGAAAATGGAACCGTAATATTGTAAGGATTTTATTCTAAGGCAACTAGGAAGTTAAACGCCCATAAGTTTCACGTAAGTAATAAATAGGTATAAATCCATTTCGGTAAATAATATAGAGATCATTGTGTTATTTACTTACTGAATGATTTCGTTATCATTTTCAGAAAACACTCTATACAGTTTATATACAGAGAGTTGAATATTTCTACGGTGAAACAATAAGTAGGTGATATCGTAGAAAAACTGTTGTTTTATTTAAGAATGTGATTTAATTTCATTATTTAATTATTTTTAAAAACTAAGCGATGATGTACAACGCGGTTGGACAAGTAACTCGGATTTTTGATGGAACACGTTAAATCATTATCCCTTAGAGGTTAGAGATTTAATAACTTATTCTGTAATATGGATTCCATGTCCGAGGTGCTTGTGAAATGCTTTGAATATCATCTTATTTCGAAAAATAGACAATGTCAATGGAGTTGCAACTAATATGTTTAATTACAACTTTTTATTTCTGAACATTATCTGATTTTCAGTAAATCGGCTTATAACACTAGTTTAGTTTTTAATACGTAGAATTGAGAAATTAATCTTAAGCGTTCAGTAGTTATTTTAATTTTAAAGAAAACAATACAGAACTGGAAATGTTAACGGATGACAATACGTACTAACCAAACTATAACTACAACTACTATTACAGTGTAGAGTTATCACACGGATAATTAATAATGAAAAGTATCTAAATGGCATTATATATATCTTATCTCTACTTAAGTAAAATGAATTAAATGTGCTTGTACTACCGTTTAAACACAATAATTCAAATGATCTCTTAATTCTATTACAAAACTAAATACCAACACTATATACTACTATATTGTTCAATCAAATCCAAAGTCTCTCCCTGACTCTCGTGTAATAATTCGATTTCAGGAAATTGTATTTTCTTGCCTTTCAAAGACAATAATAAACAGACAAATTATCTGGAAAAAAATTTTGCGCTTTAAAAAAAATGCGAACTTTAAACCAAAAAACCCTTAACCTAAAGCTTAAAATGGAATATCCTAATTTTCCATATTAGTTTCTACTAAATTTACACCCAACCTTGCAAATATAAAAAAAAATCATTGAAATTTTATCAAATTTCTAAATTAATAGAATTTTCCAGTGGGTAACTTTACACCCTCTGTATTTAATATCTAATTAGGAGTATTCCTACGTAACTTGTTACTGCTAAACGAACTATACAGTCTCAATACAGAGAAATACTCTATCTACTATTTAATATAGGATTGTAATGACACGAATATTGATAGAATCGTCAACCTAAGTGTGTAGCAACCAGTTGACTCTGCTTGATTCTGACAATACGAGGATATGGATAAGCACAGGGAGAGAGCACCCTAAAATAATAACAATTTATTTAAAGGGAGTTTGACTAAATATCCTGAAATTAATTATTACAATTAAGTAGTCAAACCTAATTATAGATTTACGATATAAAAACAAGAGTAAGCGGAACAAACTACGTAAACTAACTTGGGCGTATAGATAAGAAATACGTAGTTTGTATAGTCTGCTCCTTCATTGTACATAGTTATACTATTATTGAAATGAAACTTTTAAACTAAATATTTACTAATCTAGCTTCAAGAGTATATAAAGTCTATAACCTTTAAGATTCTAATTACTTAACTGTCCATTTTAAAACTGAGTGTGAATTATCCTAATGATAACAGAATGTGTCCTAAATTTTACAATATTTACAATTTGATTAATTTAAAGTAGTTAATTTGAACCTAATAACTATGACACTAACTACTCACTAGTTGGCAGTTAGTGTGCTCTACTAAATAGTTCACATAAAGTGGGACA
>JAQGAA010002847.1:0-11884 GCA_034696425.1 Isotoma viridis
ATTTTGTTTTTGCTCATAATTTTTATGAGCAATTATATATATTTGAAATTTCTTTTTAATTATATTTGAAAGTTTGCTTAATTTCGCTAAATAAAAAAGTTAGTTTAAGTTTAAATACATTCATGATTGACTGAACTCGTCCACCTGTATGAGGATAAATTGTTTAGAGTGGCATTATGAGAAACATTATGTCTCTTTTATGATCAATAATACTTTAGGGATTAGGGATACATAATTGTCTGTTGGTCATCCTATTGATATTTGAATAGCATACTCCAATTATATTTATTTTTGAATATGAACCAACACAGGGTTGTTGGGGACAGCCATTTCATTTTAATAATTGGTACTTAAAGCGATAATGATAAGGGTTTTGTTTTTCATCCTTTAGTCAAGTAGACATTCACACGTGTTAGCATTAGCATTAGCCTTATAATATTTTTTAAACGGATATTTTGCAAGGTTACCTTATTATGAAGAGTTAGCAATTTGTAATGTGAGTTTGTAAACACTCCAGGGTAAACTGTAGCTAAGCAGGGAAAATTCATGAGAGATGTGAGAGTTAATTAAGTGAAGGAGCTTTTCATCGACTTCACATCATTAAAATCAGTACATTATTAAGGAGTATCAAATAGTTTACCTTGTTGGAGCTAAAAAGAGTAAAACTAAACCAAAACAGTCGAAGCTTGCCAATTAGAGTTCCTTTATTACGACGAACTTTGCAATAGATAGTAAATATTTTTGTTTAATTTGTTTTGCCATTTTTGGACATGTTGTTCTAGTTTAGCTATTCCTTATTATTTCAAAGCAATTTTACATTTTTTTTCATTTGGATTGTTTTGCTAAATTTAGAGTTTGTTCTAAATAATTGCAGAACTAAAATATCTAAATTCAGCATGTTTTATTAATTCTTCAAAATTTTAGCATATGACTTTTTGAACTTGTAGATCAATAGTTTGAAATGCTATATGTACTAAAGAATTAGTAAAACAATTCTAAATTCAGAACTATCTGAAACATATTATTGCCACCAGTACCATACAAAAGTACACATTATTGGCCCTCAGATGCTTTGTCTTTAGTCCGTCGCGGCCCTTAAAAAGTATGTTGACACAAAAATAAAATTGACCATCTGTGTAATCTTATCTTAGGGAAAATGTAGTTAGGCAATTTTTCGCAGAATAATATACTCTGTGAAGGGAAATAATAAAATCTGCAAAGAAGTACATTCTCCAAGAAAGTAATTTGCTCTCAAGCCCAGATTGCTGACCAAGGGGGAAATATATAACGAGATTTACGAGACTCTTTTACTCATACACTTTTTTTAGACATTTTCTATAAAAAATTCTAATAATATTAGGAGCTATTTATTACTACGAGCTTCTCTGAAGTTGTATTCCATTTTATTTTGTAAAAGTTATTGAACCAGCAGCATAACGCTAACGCATAACTCAGAGTTGTACTGATATTTTCAAACGTATTTACCCTATAGTACTAAAAAGGTATTTTTGACCCGAATATTTTCTATTTAAGGAAACTCAACCAGACAAACACTAGAAAACGTTGATTTCATATATTTATGTCCAAATGTGTGAGATTTGTATTTTTAGAAACTTTAATCTGCCTAGGTTCTTTAATAGAATTTAAACAAACTTTAGTAAGAATTACAGGATTTTGGAAGTGACTATGAAAAAAAAATGATTAAAACGTGTCACACCCACTGTGCACCATATGAGCTTCTATTGTTACTCTAAAAATTCCAAATTATTGAACCCTTTGAGTGCTTACTCCAGCTGAGCATTAATTTGTGAACCTTCTCTTTATGATAAGGGCATATGGAATACTTTCTGCGTTCTTTACTACATTTGCACTCCCTGTGCCTTAAAAAACATTTTACAGCCAAAGTACTACTAGGCACTTTTGAATCATTCAACATAATCTTCCCTATATTGACTTACTACTGCCAACCTGACTTTATCATCATCCTTCAGAGTCCTGCTGTGTAGGACAAACCAAATGAGAAGCTACCGAAGCCGAAACTTTATTACATCCCATCATTAAGATCAAGATGATTAAAAATACTCGTATTTATTACACTAGACAATTATTGTTCCCCTTGTATTTTTTCAATTTTACTTTCAACTTATCATTGATATATAATTATTGGTAATAAACGCCAATCCAATTCAATAGTACTTTCCAGTATTTAGTAACAATTCATACTTGATGTCCTTTACTGTAAGTAGAATAAAAAAGTACACGGAGTGTGTATACCGTTTTGTTGTTGAGTTCACATAGATAATTTGAAATTAGAAATCGAATAAAGAGTTAGAGGGGGCTCTTTAAATGAAACCTTGTATCCAGCAGTATAGATACCATAAGGGTTTTTCTCTTAACTAAAAAAATAACAAGTTAACAGTGCAATGTATAAAGGACAAGGGTGTTTTTTCATGTTACATTAGGACCCGGGATATTACATTGAATTTTTGGCTTGATCATCAGCCCTTAATTGAAAAAAAATCTATTAATACAGAAAGGGACTTGAATCGATTCATTAAGAAAGTTTTATCCCCTTTCATTCATAAAAGCATAAATTTTTATTCTTGTAATATTCTACGAGAAACCCGAATATATATAAGGAAACCGAACATTATTATCATACTCATCATTCTGCTCCCTGCAGTCCCAACTCAGATTGATATAACTGATACACCATACTGACAAAATATGTTTTCAATCATAACGAATCAAAATCAATTTAAATGAAAAGCCTATTCAAGTCAATTTTTCCTTTGGTTAAAATTTCTTGTAGTAAATTTTCCCCAGCCTTTGAGAAAGGAAAAGGGTATGACATAATGATAAAAAAAAGCATTCACTAGTTGATTAAGGGTGTACTAAGTGTATTTGAGATTAAATGTGCATACGTGTACTTGAGTGTGTATCTTGAGTACGGTTCTAATAAAAATCCCATTCATCATTTTTTTGACATCATTCACGGCTATTTATCAATCATCCGTCATCATTTGTCTAAGTGTTAAATTGTAGGATTTTCATACATTCTTTCGTTTGCTTTTTAACTGTACTCTAAAGTACTTAAAATATTATTAAAAGTGTTTCCTAAGTTTTCTTTTAATGTTTTTTTTTTCATTCATAAACTCATGCTTTTAATTTATGGCAAATGTGTCATCCCTAAATGTATTCTAAATGGTATAATCCTAACGTATTCGTTTTTAAAAGAAAAATCGTATTGACATTAATTTATTTCTGGTACGTCTGGTAGGTTGTTTTTTATTTGTGTACTGTACAACTGGCATCAACACTAAAAACATAAAATAGAAAACACACATCCGCATCCGTGGTCACAATAGTGTGACCATGTGTTGTGCAAATTGGTATTTGTAAAAGTGTATGAATCCAATGCAAATGCAACCCTCGTAATTTTGATGTTTGGTGAAAGTAATTTGAACTATTTATTGGAACAAAACCAAAAACCACAACTGAATAAATAGACTCATAGTTCAAAGCTTCAAAGGGAATGATTGAATTTATATAACAGTTCTGATAATGGAATCAATATTTGACTTAAATATTATACAAAAGGCAATAAAACAAATTACAATTTCAAATCTAAACTCCCTAAGGTGTGAGACATGTTTTCGTAGTGTTTTTGCATTATATATAATATTCTCTTTTATGAATAAATTGATTCAATATGCAGTGACAGGTATAAATATAAAAATTAGTAAATAAGCTTCTCCTCATCTCTAAAAAACAAACAATCCTACCCGCATTTGAATGTTATATGAAAGCTCTTGGTGGAAAAGAGGTTTATTACCTAATTTCATTTATTTTGTTAGGTGTAGGGAAACCAGAATGAAAGTGCATTCGACTTGAACTGTGAGAATAACAACAAGTTGCAAAACCTTAAGAGCCTGCACAACAGAAAAGCATGTAGTTAGCACCACACCACAGGAAACTCGACTCTCACAGTCTGGGGTTTAAGAGTTGAAGGTTTTTTTATTATAGTTCAATCTGACTACTTTCTCTAGATACTAGTATTATTATAGGTACTATCTATGGCGTAGCAAATTTCTAGGAAAAGTTTATCCTTGAGAGTAGCTCTAGCTTCAACGAACTCTCTCAAGGCCGCTTTTCTTCATTCAGGGTTATCATCTCCCTTTTTTGGCAAAATGCACAGATCCACTTTCTAAGACTCTTTTTACTTCAATTTCCTACTGCCCTACTGGGAAATAGAATATTGAGAAGTGGATACTCACTAGCTTAAAATAAAAAATAGGAAAGTCTAGTTTATAAATTGTATTCGAAAATTTCAGAGAATTTTTATTTTTTTTAGTTTTATATAACTACGTTGCATAAAACTGCACCCAAGGGTAATCAACTTCTTACAATAATATTTATACAAAATTTGCACAATGAGGAAGTTGAAACTTTCCTCGAAAATCATAAAGTTAATAGTTAACTTTAGGCTTTATATAAGTTATTCCTTGTGATGCAAGAAATAATCTAGGTAATTGTTTTTCAAAAGTTGTAACATTTGATTTATGAATAAGTTCCCTGAACACATTAAACCAAAGCCATGGGCTATAAGTAGACGTGTGCTACTTTTAAAATTACGACTTTCTTTTATTTTCTCTTTCTCTCTTTATGCACATTAGCTTTCCCTTACACATTGGGAAATAAGTATTGAAACCAATAATGGAAATGGGATAGAATTAAATAAGTTGAGGTCGAGTTACTCTCTAATACTCAACTCCGTTTAACTTTTTCCTGAATGAGTACTAAAGTCTTATTAAGCTTATTATCTTTATAATGTACAGAAGAACACAAAATTTCATTTCATTTTATGTAAATTTGTGACGCAGAAGTGAATGCATAAAGGCTTTATTATATATGTAATAACAAGTGAAAGAATGTATTTGACTAGAAACAGTAGAATTTTACATTGAGACTTCGGTTACAAGTGAAAGGAACAGGTGATTCTGAAATATAAGCATTTTGGTTCTTGGAAGATGCAACTGGTTCTTACAACTGAAACATATGATACCATTCATCATACTAAAAATTTAATACTTAGAATGCATTATATGACTTTCATGCTTTAGATTCTACTTATACTTAAATTAGAATGCAGCTTTTCTTTAGTATATTCATTTACTTCTTTTTTATACTATATTTATTTTTCCTCGTAGTAATGAATCATTTTAAATTATTTACAATTTACAGTGTAAAGAAGGTTTTTAAAATCTATATGACATATTGGGTTGGGTTGAATTTAAATAAATGCCTAAGCTATTGAACTACCAAAAGAAAGCTTTAAACGATTTAAATGTGTTTTTCTTAAAAAAACGTTCAGTTTCTTGAAAATAAAATTTAATAAATACATACACAATTCTTGACAAATTTTTATAGAATTAGAAAGAAGCAAAATCCAATGTAAGTTTACTTATAAATAGAAATCTCCAATAGAATGTGAATAGAATAATAAGAATCATGGTAATATGACACATGTATCCTTTTCTACACAATATCTTTAAAAATTATACTAAATTTATCTTTAATGTTATGATTCAGAAAAAATATCATGTACTGATGAAGTAGAAGCAATACAAAAGGGTTTCCTTCAAGATTCTTGTGACTTGAACTACTACACATGAGAAATTCGGGATGCCAAATGCAGTCTACTATTCTTAAGACTAAATTCTATACATCCACATTTCAGAGAGTCTCTTGGATAAGCTAAAAAAGGCTAACCTAAATATTCTGAAGAAAGGGCTTAAGCATTGTTCACGTGATCACAGGATGCATTAACTACAACCACCACCACTACGTAGTAGTATTAGGTACGGTCATCTCTTTCTCTTTCTCAGACTTAAGGTTATAATAACACAAGGCTTTTATATTCCTTCACAGACTCTAGGAAAGCATATCCACTCATTTCTCTAAGAGATCTAAGAAACCCCTACACACCCCACCTACTTACTTTCTCTTTGACTTTTACCCAAAAGAAAGGGACTTTTGTCTTAAAGGGAACAAAAACCCGGGTATTTCACCAGAAGAAGAGGGGGAGTACTTTTTGGCCCGTACACGAGCCACCCATGGGTTGTGACTAGAATAAGTAAAAAAATTATTGAATAGAAAGATTTAGAAAGAGATCTCGTGTCATAGTAGATATATCTGTATTATATAGATACGGAATTCTATTTCTTCCCGACTTTTACTTTACTACTACACATTGCATTAATATATCTTGTGTTGGATGTGTGTGAATGTCGTGTCACTGCACTCCATTCAACCTTCTAAACTTTCCCCGTTTTTCTCTTACACCACCACTGCTTTCTCTTTTCTCACTCTCTTTCCCTTCCTATTTTACTTACTTCCTCTTCTCATCAACATAATAATCATATTTTCCCCACAGAGAGAGAAAAAGAAGTTGAGAACTTTAATCATCATCGTCATCATACCCTTTGTCATTTCTATTTCTACTACCCGGTACCCAGCAGCAGCACACTCCGACTTAGCTACTACTACTACTAGAAAGCAGGAAGAAAGAAAAAAAAAGTTTATTTGAAATCCGGGATCGTTAACTTTTGTCAGAGCACCCATCCGATTCAAAATAGTAAAACTTTTACACATTCATACTACTACGACTTTTATCTAGTATATAAAGTAAATTCTTAGTAGTTCTCAGTCTTTTTTATACTATCTACCATTCACTACCATGCACCACCACCACCTTATGCTTCCTCGCTAAAAAAAGTAACTAATGAACAGTTTGAACTAGTGCTTTCAAGCTTGAAACTCACGTCGGACAAACTTTCCCTTTGCTTGAAATTTGTATAATAGAGACAAAAGCGTAATATATAAGAAGTAGAAATATATGGCTGCATTATGTAATTCGACACTTGCTAATTGTAGTCCTAATTAATTTCTTGGATGCACACATTTGTTACTCATTTAAAATTAATTAATAGCTTTTTTTCATTTATGAAAGAAAAAGAAACATTAACTGAAATAATATTAGGTAACTCAATAAGCTTTTGAGAGTAAATCATGATACAATGGCCACCAGGCTGTATACTCAAAATTGAAATCGAACGACGTCCCATTTCATGTCGAAAGTCGAAGAGATTTTGGGATTGAGAAAAATGAGATTTTGCTTACGAAAACGCTGAATTAAATCTACAATCTAAAACCTGTGATAAGCATGAAAATGCAAAGCTAAGATTAAAAAAATTAGCTGTGGCTGTGCTTCAAATGCACCAGACAACGCAGATTCCTACTTCCGCACCAAACTAATAATTGTGTAAAGTATTGACAAGGCTATAAATACTATTTGTATATACCTACTCGTTTCAATGTATTAAGAAATGAAAAAGTATAAAGTCTAAGGGAAAATCGTTCTTCGGGAGAATCTTTTACGACCATCACTCTCCTCTAAAGTAGAATTTCTATAAATCCATTTCTTCTTTTCAAAATGATTTTGCCGATTATAATTTGTAGTCCCATAAAGTCTGAAAACAGCTATTTGGATACAAACAATAACCCACTAAGACTTCGACCCTGTTTGTTAAATTTGAAATTGGATCTCCCATTTTAAGTTTTATAATATATATAAAAAAATCAAAAAATAATTGAAAGAAGTTTAAAAACAAATAAGTACCTTTTGAAAATTCAGAAAATGAAAAAGGAAGAAGTAATGTTCCTTTCACAAGGAAGTACTAGACTTGAAAAATTTAACAAAAGGCTTTCGGAGTACCTGTAGTCGTAAACAACAATCTTAAAATCTTAAACAGCTTTTTACCTGTCAGTGTTAAAAATTACTCAAGTACTCGATCAGTTTTGAAATCTTGCACGCAAGATGTTACATCTTTTAGAAATTTCAGGGGTAGCGAGATTGATCATGTTCGTGCCAATACACCCTACTGCATTTGCTAATTACAAGGATTTAAAAGGGCTTTATTCGTTGTTTTATCCGTGAATGTGAATGTTATTTATATGAGGATAATTTATTTTATGTTAAGTAGCTATGTCAGTATTTTTGTAGTTTTTATAAATAATTCTACTAGTTCTAGTTTAAGAAACCTAAATGCCACCACTTTTACGTCAATGATGATGTCCACTAAATCGATAAAGCTAAGTTTTTGAATTAGATAAATAAAAACTTCTTACATTAACTATTAATTCGACGAAGTGACGAAAACTGACCTAATACTCCATGATTGGATCCAAGGTTAAACTAAAAATAAATCCTTCGTACTAAACTACAACCGCCTCAACTTTCTACAAACACGTATTAAATTACACCAACTAACATTACCACCCAAGTAGCAAGTTTTTCAGTTAACAAAATAATCCTAACTTTCTTTTCTATTTTGTCCTTCAAGATAGATCACAGTAACTTAAGAGCATTGACATTTATTATTCATCCACCCATTTAATCAAACGAGATCATCATTCCTGCATACTGCATATTATCATCCTGCATTACTTGTGAACTCTTTGTGCAAGTACTAAAGATAAGTACTAATAAATGCACTTACGTAGATAAGAATCCACTCAAAAAAAACTTTTTACTGAAAGCTTTTTATTACGCTTAAGATAATACCTACGCTGCACTTGTATTATAATAAAGAAATGGGACACTTATGCAGAAATTAAACAAAAGCTAAATCTTCTTCATGGAAACTTTCTTACTGGAAAATAAGTGCATGATGTAACAACTAAGTATTCAGTTAATATGCATTTGCGTCAGTACAATAAAACTATTCAATTGGTCCTTGTGACTATTGTCATCAAATAAGATTTATTCGCCTTCGCAGCATTCGCCTCCTCCGCGTAGATTACTTTAGATTGACTTTCTCTCCTTCCATGCTTATGAACTTAATGCAAATCTAGATGAAAGAAGTAGGTGGGCGGATTCTATTAGATGTTTCCAAGCATAAGGATTCTCATCTAGAGAAACTGCTTTAACTTAAGTAGCAATAGTTCACATGTTTTTTTAACCTATAACCTTTAAAGTAATATACGAGATGTAATTATGAGAATGGGGAGAATGAGTTTAATACCAGTAAAAAATTTCAATTGAATTTTGAAACCAAGTTATCAAGTTTCGAGTTTATTAAAGTTAATCATATATTTAAATTCAGTTTGACTGATTTTAATAATTTTTCAATTGAGATAATTTATCGAAAACAGAATCAGGTGGTGGATAAATTCAATGATTAAAAATAGAATGGAAAAGGTGTTTATCATTATCATTTTCTGGTCAGTTAGTCAGTTTAAGAAAGTCTAAAAGTTATGTTACGCCTTCAGTCAGGCTATGAAATCAATTAAATATTTGTACTTAAATAAAAGAGAGATGGGCACGAGGATTGATTGTTGCCTGAGGATTATATCATTATTTCAAATTCTCAAAGAGATACCTAAGTCCTCCCTATGACTAGTTAGTATTTGAGAAATAGATTTTACTTACACGCTCCTCATCCCTTACTATGTGATAACTAAATCAGGTTATCATTAACAAAATTAAAAAACTGCAAAAATATGGGCACAGTTAGTCCGGGCTAAGGCCTCCCCTTCGGTCACCATGCTGCCTCAAATTGGCAGCCTCGGTGCCAACCCCGGTTTTACTTAGGTGAAGGCATACACGTGACCTAGGGGGTCTAACCTTAACCGGCCTTACCCAGGCAACTCGGACCAACTGCTGTTGCTAGAATCTGCTTCGAAGTCCTATATATACACCGAAACCGGCATGCAGTTATCGCCTCCCGACCTAAACTTTTACATGCATATTTTGAAATGGTTCGAAACCATTTTAAGGCATTTATCTATCTGTGTGCATTTAAAGGGTCTCTGGGATGTAGTTTTTGAAGTCAGTTTTTCTAATTATTAAATGTTTGGTACTCTAACACTAATTACAATTGATATTTTGCATGGATTTCAACTTTGGTTATACTGAAACAAAAATTGAAAATTCAGTTTGTAACGGGGGTAACTCCTCCTACATCTAAACACAAGCTATGGATGCAACACACAAATGAAAGAAACAGAGTACATGAATGCGGCATTTGCATTTCATAAAAAATTTTATGACAGGTTTTTGACGTGCCAAATAACCAAATTGTAATTTATAAATTTTACTTTTAGCAAAATTTAGATAGCAACTCTTAATATTGCTCGTCAATTGTGTAGTATGAAGCTTGAAATGTTCGATTGCTTTTTCAAAATAAATCTCTTTCTTTCTTATTTTTCATTCTTCTACCACTTGAATTGAGATATTAGAACTTATAGGATTGAATGATAAGCATGAAAATTAAAATTTTTGCAAGTGAAACCAACTACACTCTTTTCAGACTATTTTTTACTCTTTGCAATATTTATGCCACATCATAGCTTTTCATATATTGTTTAATTATAAAGGTTAAAATTCAAAGAGAATGATAAAATGCAATTAAATTAATAAGATGATAATTATTCCTCCCGGTGTTCGTATTTTTTTCCCGACTCATCAAAATCTACCGGTTGCTAATTGCTACTCATAAGTCTTCCATTTTAATTATATTTTCTTTGTTATTCTGTTTTCGAAGAATAATGTACCCTAATTTTTCGTATATAACTCACAAGTTGTACTTTGCTTTGTTTGAGAAAAAATTGAATTCAAAATAACATCGATGATATGGAAATTCTTATTTAATTGCTCTACTTGTTTATAACCTTAATTATAATGAATAAACTAAACGAAACTTTCTTAAAGTAAAATTGGGCGAATTTAGAAAGTGGACAATTTTATTTTGTTTACAAAAATTTGTCACATTTCTCCGAACCTCATCTTTAACTACTGACGCCACATGTAATTTTTAATTCAACAGGAAATAAACTCTGGGTTATTAGTTATTGACAGAACACTAATTCCGTATTCATTTTAATTTTATATCACTCACCAAACTGGGTAATTGCATACACGAATCTGTAAATACTTTTTGGATCATCTGAATTTTAAAATCTTAATATAAAACTAATTTTTATAATAAGTCCCTGTTCTGGATTTAGCCGTATGTAATGAATACGTAGAGGCTCTTGGCCTCGGAAACCACATGCCTTTAAGAGATATGTGTGCAGGCTGCATGGACCAAGTGGAAAAAGGCACTTGCCATGTAATCTGAATTTTTTAGTAATGCGGCATTACTAATGCCAGCAATTTTATCGGAAATTTCCAATAGTCCACAGAATTTTAAGTTTTTGGATTATTTTTTATAGAGAGCAATTAAAGTTTGAGAGATTCTAAAAATAAGAATGCAAAATGCAATTGAAATATTTTTTTTTAATAATTGAAGGGAGATTCTGGAGGTCCTGGAATTTTCGAATTCGGATCCAACCAGTGGATGCAACGCGGGATTGTTTCTACAGCATTGGTGTTTGGTAGACCCTACAACCCCCGGATTTTATACCGATGCGATGTCCAAGATGAACTTTATTTATTTTGTGATTAAGTTAAAGACAAAATTAAAGTAATATTATGCTTCTGGTTATCAGCAGAGGTAATTCAATGGATTTATCACACAAGTCGAAAAGGAATTCGGTGCCACTGATAGAAATTACAATTTATTTCATATTAAATCAAATTGACAATTTTTAACAAAATATGTTTACTAGCATTTATAATACAGAATACATTAAAGCAATTAAGTATATTTATTTGTATTAATAATGTTTCATGTTTAGTTGTCTATTCACTTGCAGAAGTAATAATAATATAAGCTTGTTGACTTTTATATGTATGTTTCTTAAAAGATGTTATTTTGAATTCAATTTTTTCTCAAACAAAGCAAAGTACAACTTGTGAGTTATATACGAAAAATTAGGG